>QKWP01000834.1:116405-138897 GCA_003550325.1 Gigaspora rosea
AAAAAAAAAAAAAACCTTAAACCTACCTAGTTGATTCGATTCTTTGAATTGTTTCGAACAACCAAGTAGGTTTAAGGTTTTTTTTTTTAATTTAAATTATTTTATTTTTTTTTATATAAATTATTTTTTTGTTTTTTTTTTTTAATTTATTTTTTTTAAATTATTTTTTATATTTTTTTTTAAATTAATTTGGTTTAATTTTTTAATTATTTTATTTGGTTTGATTTTTTAAATTACAGTATTTTTTATTTTTTTATAATTGAAATTAAATAGCAAAATTCGGTTTAATTTTTAATTCGCTCTAATTTTATTTTTTAAATTTATTTTAAATAATTTTATTTATTTTAAATTATTTTATTTATTTTAAATTATTTTATTTATTTTTATTATTTTTTTATTTTATAGTATAACCTACTTTATCTATCGAAGTACAGTACAAGAAGATGGTTTGTATATATTTATTTTTAATTATCTTTATTCACATTATATCAAGCACGCACTAATACTAATCTTTCGCATTGAAACCTAACCTCTACCCTAATCTTACATGACTATCCAACCCTTACTATCTAATATCTAATTTTGACCCATTAACATAGATGACTCTACCAGTTACGAAACGTTAAGACGACGTAACAAGATAACGACACTAATGACGAAACAAGATTAAACACTACGAATAAAACGGCAGTATAGTACAAGAAAGTTAAAGACGCAGAAGAAAAAAAAAATAAACCGCCACTAAGGAAACAACAAACAAACGCGACATTGCACTGGCAAAAGCGATGCTTTACCAATGACATCCACGACCTACTTGACAAGTGAAAGCACAATGGCAACAATTGCAACACCAAACCGAACAATGACACCAAGCAACGACGACACTAGCGACGAAAAAAAGCACCAACAATAACAACTTTAATGATGAACGGCGACGCTATAATAAAAGAAAAAATTAAAAAAAAAAAAAAAAACAAAAAAAAAGGGACTTATTTGTTGATCCATGTAACAGGGTAATCACGGGATCCGACCTGGATCAGAGATCGATTGTGCATGTGACCCAGAAAATCTCACCTACATCCTGGCACTCTTATAAAATAAATTAATAAACAAAATTTAAAAATAAGCCAAAAAAACAAACCAAAAAACATGAAACAAAAAAAAAATAAAACAAAACCTTGCAAGAACTTGCAAAAACTTGCAAAACTTAGCAAAAACTTGCAAAAACTTGCGCCCATTTCTCTAAAAAAGTGTTCTTGAAATTTTGGAAATTGCTGGGGGTGTGTTCTTGAAAGTGTTGGAAGTCGTAGTTGGTATGCGCAATGTTTCGAAAAGTTTTGTTTTCTCACAAAGTGCCAAAATAAAATAAATTAATAAAAAACTTTTAAAAATAAACCAAAAAACAAAAACAAAAAATATGAAACGAAACCTTGCAAGAACTTGCAAAAACTTGCAAAAACTTGTGAAAACTTGCAAAAACTTGCGCCTATTTCTCTAAAGAACCATTCATAAAAATTTAGAAATTGCTGGTATGTGTTATTAAAAGTGTCGAAAGTCGTAGTTGGCATGCGCAAGGTTTCGAAAAGCTGTTAGTTTTTCTCGCAAAGTGCCGAAATAAAATAAATTAATTAAAAAAATTTTAAAAATAACTAAAAAAACAAAAACAAAAAACACGAAACAAAAAAATAAATGAAGCGAAACCTTGCAAAAACTTGCAAAAACTTGCGCCCATTTCTCTAAAAAAGCGTTCTTGAAAGTTTAGAAATTGCTGGGGTATGTTCTTGAAAGTATCAGAAGTCGTAGTTGATATGCGCAAGGTTTCGAAAAGTTGGTTGTTTTTTTTGTAAAGTGCCGAAATAATAAAAAAATTAAAAAATAAATAAATAAAAAAAAATGGAAAAAAAACAAACGAAAACAAAAAAACGAACGAAAAAAAATGAAAAACAAAAAAGTGAAAAAAAACAAAATAGAAGATTTAATTATAAACAAAAGATCTAATCTGATCTTGTAGTACAGAATTTGAACACATCAAACTATTTCGAACTATTTTGAAAAATCAGTCTAATGCGCGATCCAGGTTACAGATCTACTGATTCAGCTTGGTTTCCTAGTCCTAAAATATTTTGAAAGAGTTCGAAATATTTCGTAACATATTTCAAAATATTTCGAAATTACTTTCGTAATATTTCAAAAATTTGATATTTCAAAATATTTCGAAATATATTATATAATATTTTGCTTATATTACAGTCCGTAAGATCTTACATAAGATTACACTATTATAAATTTGCTGATGAACTTTTCAGCTTAAGTCAATGAGGGCCAGGGTTGGTAAATGGCCTGGTCATTTGAAATTTTTTTGAAATGACCAGTCATTTACTAAATTATTTGAGCAATTAGAAGTAATATAATAAGTTAAAAGTAATATATTAAAAATACTCTATCAGTATTAATTACTCAAATAATCTTAAGACTTTAGAAAACAAAAAGTTATTTCAAAAAATTTTCAAATGACCAGGTCATTTACCAACCCTGATAAGGGCATTCTTCCAATCTGCAGCAGAATGTTTTCTTGCTTTGTGGTATTTGTGCATCCACTATATTGTGTGCTATCTATCCTATTCCCATTCGAGCTCCTTCATTTCCTAAATTCATTAGCGACCCATTTGTGAAAGCTTTTATTATTTTCTATGAACTCATTTTTTCTGCCATATTCTCTAACTCTTTTATTGTCTTCTGACCTATGATGCTAGTTCTTATATACTCTTTATTGAGAGAACTTATAGACAGTGTTGTCACTTGGACGTGTCCATACTATGTTTTTTGTCCAACGTCCAAGATTGTCCAAAATCGTCCAAGCCTATGTCCCATGTTTAACTAATCAATAAAGTAATTTAAAAAAATATATAATTATATATTTTTTTAGATGCTGGACTCATTGGTGAAAAAATTAAAATAGATTATCTTAATAAAATTTTAAGTAATTTTAATTTGAAAAAATGTCCAAAATGTCCAAAAAATGTCCAAGTGACAACACTGCTTATAGGTATCTCTATTAGACTCTGTTCTTTTATCTTCTCGACCTTAGGATATCTTTTTGCTATACTTTCCCAAGAGACATTTATCTTTTTATGCTTCTTGTCAGAAATTCCACCTTCTCTATTCAACTCCTGCTTAGCACTCTTTTTTTGCCCTGTACCTTTATACTTGTTTAACAACCTGCTACAACTTCTGCTCTCCTGTCTTTAAGTTCATAACCTGCATACTGACTAATTATAGTAAAGCCCTGTTTATTTACCGAGTTCTTCTTTCAATGTTCTATAAGGAACTCTTGTGGGTCTTCTTTTTTATGATCTTTTCTAACTTTGTTTTATTGTTACCTTTCCTGAAAACTAGCCATTTTTGTTTTCGCTTATCTTTGCTAATTGTTTTCAAGTTGGCTTTTATATACAAGAAATTTTCTTTTCTCTGTAGGATTCTCAGTTTCCTGCTATACTTATCTTCTAATAGGCTTGATTTGAGGCTTTTATACCACTCAGGTACCCTTCCTTTTGCTGAAAGGCCTCTTAATTGTCTGACTTGCTTCTATGTAAGCATTCTCTTGCTTTTTGTATCCAAGAGTTGCTTTAGTAGGAAGATGTTTAACCTTTTTTCTTTGAGGAAATTTTGCAAAATTTTTCTGTTAACCAAGTTTACAATTTCTGTACACATTTCTTCTATTTTATATTTCATTTCTAGCTTCTCCAACCTGAAACTTATATTCAGTTTTTTTGTTTTAAGCACGATCTTGCAAGCTAAGTTATTCTTAACCTTGCATTTCTCTATTCTTTCTTTTTTTAAACCCAAAATACAGGTTGTGCTTTTGCAATTTAACTGTGCTTGTTTTAACCTTAACTATACTGCTTGCCCCACATCACCTTTATTATTTAGCCTAGATGTTATTTCTGTAAAATGATGAGCGAGTTTATTTTGCCAAATCGACTTTACTCTAACAATATTCAAAGTGTATTAAGATTAAATTCGGAATTGTCTTCATTATTTCTGCTTTATTTTTGATCAGCATTAGAAAGGGACTTTGTAGCTTTTTGCAATTTTCAAATGACAGAATACAGTGCTGTAATTTGTATTCTAACCATGGTAATAATACTACATTGTTTATATATGCTATGTGTACTAACGAGGTCTTTTTTCTTTTAATTCCTTTCATAACTGTCAGAACTTTCTCTTTTGCTATCCTAACTGCCTGTCTAGTTTCTGCTTTTTCAGACATCCACACACCTAAAAATCTTGTCAGATCCTTTTCCCTTTTGCCACAAACTATTTTTCTCTTTGGTCCAAAAATTATACCTTTTTGTAATATATTTGTCATGTGCATTTAGGACTAATAGTTCTGACTTTTTGCTATTGATCTCTATATCATTTACTTTATAGAAATCTTCTGCTACTCCAAGTATCTGTTCTAGCTTCAATTTATCTCTTGCCAAATACGTGGTATCGTCCGCATATGCTAGAACAGGTACTTGCAGCTCCTGCACTTCGATTTTACTCCTTTGCAGATTAAGCAACCAATTCATCTGTATTTTGTAACCTCTGTCACTCTCCTCTTGAATTTCTACTAGAAGTGGATTATAAAATATCTTCCAGACCAAAGGTGATATAACCTTTCCTGGTTTATTCCATCCGCTACTATAAATTTTTCTGTATTTTCTACTCCTGTTATAACCTCGATTTCTTTATTTTTGTACAGATTGATTATGAAATCTACTGCCTTTGCTGGAAGTTTTATACACTCTAATGCATTTTGAAATTTACTGAATTGAAAGCTTTTTTCATGTCCTAGAATAAAATCCAGATTTTCTTTTTATTTTCTCTTGCATCTTTCAGTATGCAGTTCATCAAATGCACCTGTGCCGCTATGCTTTTTTTCTGTAACCCAGCAAAATTTCTTCCTTTAAGAATGCATCTTTCTTTAAGGATTGTCTCCAGTCTGTTATTTAGTACCCTGACTACAGACTTCCTAAATGTTTCCAGTAAGAGAATAGGTCTCACATTGTTCAACCTATATCATCACTTTTCCTGCTTGGGTATTGGATACAGCATGTCGAGCTTCTATTTTTTGGGCATACTTCCTTCTCTACTTGCCATATACTGAAATATCCTTTTTGCGAAATTACTAGCTTTTTTTAGCATTGGGTAGGTAATACCTGACACCCCCAGCGCCGATTGTTCTTAGTTTGTTCTAGTGCTTCCTTTCATTCGTCTGTTAACACATTTTCTAGTAATTGTTTATACCAATTCGGCTCCACTTCTTCTATTGGGCAAACCTTTTTTCTATCTTTTCAGTAGATTTTTTGCCATAGACAAACGCTTTCTGAACTGCTCTGCAAAATGTCTTCTTACTTCTTTTAATACTTCTTTCGGTTTATTTACTAGTTCCTCTTCCTTTTCCTCTATTATTTTACTACTCTGTCTATTTGGATCCTCTTTTGTGACCAATCCAACAAACTATCTTTCATACCTTTTTGCCCTTTTACTATCATTTCGTATCTAGCTTCTATACAAGCTCTAATTCTTTTTTCATCTTTATTTTTTAAAGCAACTTGCCACCTCTTGGACAAGACTGTTCACCAGATCTCTAAGGATTCATATACTCTTGAATGGTTATTTAACATATCTAAGTTCTAGTGCTTTTTGAGCTGTTCTATGAAATCTTTCAGTTCCGTCACCTTTTGCTGCTCTAAAAAAGCCTTTTTTCTAATTTTTCTTAATTTTTTATTCCACTTTCCCAAAATGTGTATATTCTTCTTTAACTTTTTTGTATCTGTATTTGTATATAACACGTCTTCTATTATAGGAGTCTTCTTCTTTTTTGAAAGTGTAGCTGATGCTGCTTTCTTTATACCACTTTCTATGATATTCCACAACTAGTCTAGAATTTTGCTTTCTAACTCTGATTCTAATTCTTGCTGCACCATACAAGTTTTCTGCGTTTCTCTTTTTCTTTCAACTCCTTTTATAATATTTGTTTTTAATTCAAAGTTTAACTTGGCTTGGTACTCTTTACACATTTTTTTATCAATGTTTCTATATCTATTTCTAGTCTTTTTCTTCCTATTCTTCTATTTCTTGCTTGATATCGCTTTCGCATATTTAGTTCTGTTTCTACTTGCATAAATACCAAATGGTGGTTGCTACCTGTTCTAAACATCATATTCTTAGTTTTGTATAATACAACATTTTGTTTCCAATGGCTATCAACCCAAATGGTATCAACTCTTGACTGTGTCTCTTTATGTCTTCATGTTGGTTGCCCTGGAGATTCGGACTCATAAAAAATGTCTATAAATCTCTTTTCTTTTAGAAATACAGGATTTGTTTTTTTTTCTTCTCTTTTCTTTTGTTCTTTTAAATTGACCTTTTTAGTTTGGTTTAAATCCACATTGAAATTTCCTAAAAGTATGCATCTTTGTTCTTTCCTTTTCGTTTCCATGCTTTTTAAACATTCTTTTAGATAAACTTGTATAGCTTTTTGAACTTCTGCACTTGTTGGTGCCACATATACTACTATAATGTTTATTGAAAGGCCCTTGAAATCCAACCACGTATCCAAAATATATGGGTTCTCCCTATTTATCTTAACTACATGTTTTTTCTATTTTTTATCTACTAAAATTCCAACGCCAGATCCTTTTTTCTTTCCTTCCTTTGCAACAGTTCAATAACCCTTCATGTTTTTATTCTCCTTAAGCAGAAACTTTCCTTCCTTTTCCATTAGGTTTGTTTCTGCTAATCTCATTATATTTATCTTTTTCTTCTCCATAAAATCTGAGATCATATTCAAAAATCTTCCCTTATTTGTTTTCAACCTATTTATATTATGAAATCCTATCTCAAGTACACTAAAATTAAAATCTTCTTCTGGTTTTCTTTCTTCTTTTTTATTCTCTTCTTGCTTCTTCTTCTTCTTTTTTTTCATTATACCTTCACTGTCTCTCTTTTGTTTGGATAAAGAAGACTCTCTAACCTTTTTTGTAAAGATGCCCTTGGCAACTTTTAGGAGCGATAGGGGGCTTCTGCCCCCTTATCGATATTCTCTAATAGGGAGAGCCTATTTAGAATTTTTGTTAAAATTTGGCAATCCTCAGTTTCTACAGGTTTTTGGTACATATTCCTTCTCTTGTCTGTTTCGTATTTTCCTATTGTATTGTTAGTTGCACCTGTGCCTCGTTCAAATTTATTTCTTTTCCTTATACTATTTATACCTTTAATTTTTCTATTATATACTATATCTCTACTGTTCTCTCTTCTATTGTTAGTTACGTACTCTTTTGTTTTTCCTTTGTTCATCCCTTCTATTTCTAACTAATTCCAATTTTCTTTGCTTGCTATGGCTCGATTTGCACGCTTCTACTCTAATTTAGTATTAAAGTAAAAAACTGTTGCCATTTGTGCAACTTTGTATTTGGCCTCAGTATTAAAATAGATATGAGCTATACTTTTTTGATTCCCATGACAGTTGTTTAATACGTGTACTGCTTTTGCCTCTATTTTTTTCAATTGTCACAATAATGGAATATTAACCACATTTCTGGGCAGATTTGTAATGGTTAGTTAATATTTATTTCTATACTCCAGTTCATTTAGATTAAATCTTCCAGGGGTTGTTCTATATGTTCTACTCTCATCTAGATAAACTGACTAACTGTTTCTCAGAACTTCTTTCTTGTGCTAGTTTTTCATTTCTATTTTAACATAAGCTGCCTTTGTTTTCTATCCTTGTTGCTAGGCCAGAACTATGGCTTTGCCAAAGAAACCCAAATATTTTTTAATTACTTTAGCATCCACTTTTCCCGACAGATCCCAAATTGTAAAAAAATATTGCAATTTTCTACTCTGATTTCGTATTAAAAAATCACCCTTTGGTGCCTACATAGAGTTGTATATATCTTCTCATTTTTTCTGTCATTTTTTATTTGTTACATTTGTTGTTTCGCATGTGGGAGATGTCGTTTGCTGTAATTTGATCTTCTTTTCTTTTAGACCATAATCTCAAATTCTACATTTCATCTCCGATAATAGGGTCTTTGCCTTTTCTTCTTTTAGCATACTATCCACTAACTTGTTGTCATTCTCTTATTCTGTTTTTCAAAGGCTTTTTTTTCTTTTTTACCAGCCTCTTCTTTTTGTAGTTGTTTTAGCAGTTCTTCTATTTTTGCTTTTGGTTCCTTTTTTATATTCATATGCTGCACTATGTTTTTGTTACTTGTATCATTCTCGTTTAGCAGCTCAATTTCTAACTGTGTGATTAGTTCTTTGTGCACTACCTTATGCTCTGCTATCTGTGTAACTTTATTATATTTCGTATTACTGCAATTATGTGTGGCTGATCGGACTTCAAAAATTTTGATATCTGTATCTATCTTAAGCATTAACACCTTTTTTTCTCTAATTAAAACTTCTCTTTTCTCTTTTTGTTTGCTAAACATATCTTTAAATTTTTCCAAAAGTAACATTTGTTTTATTCTATTACTCGCCTAATTCAATATTGTGTTGAAGTATTTTCTACTTTATTTGTTTACAATTGACTTATAATGTGTTTGTTTTGTTAATCCAAAACGTAACTTGTTTATTTTTCTATTTAGAATAGTTATTTATATTGGTGATTATGTATCTTTTGATGTCGGTGATGATTTGCAATTCAGGGTTTTGACAATATTCCCACTTTTTTTTCAAAAAAATTTTCAAAGACCCAAATTTCACAATAAGTTGTTGTATCGTTCTGCATTCTTCTAAGTGGCCTAAGGGGTGCGACTGTATATGGGAAATTATAGGCATCTTTCGTGAGAGATATATCTCTTTGGGAGATATATTTCCTACTTGACGTACTGATACCAGATCAGGGATCGGTTTATCCCGCATAATAGATAAGTAGATTTTTCTTTTTTGTATTTTTTTTTGTTTATCTGTTATTGTTTTGCTTTTTTTTTTTTGCACTTACTAAATTTTTTCTTTTTGCTGTTTTTCAGTTTTGTTGCTATCATTGGTGTTGTTGTCATTGGTGTCATCACTGTTGTCTTAAGTGTCATTGCAAGTGTTATTGTATGCTTTTCTTTCTTTCGATTTTGCCATTAGAGCCATCATTACTAGAGGGTAAGTTTTTCATCTTGGGGCTTTTTTTTTTATATATTTCTCTTTCTTCCAGGTGTAATTTCGCTGTTGCAGCTATTGTTACTGAAATCGCTATTTTCGGGTGAGTTTTTCGTCTTGGATTTTTTTTGTTTTTTTTTTCTTATATATTTCTCCTTTCAGGCGTGATTTCACCATTGCTTGTTTTTTTTCTTATTTAGGTACTAACGCTTCTCTTTTTTCATATGTAATTTCGCCATCGGAGCTGGCATTAGTGAAGCTATTAGGGTCGTTGTTTTTGGATACATTTTTCGTTTTGGGCTTAATTTTTTTTTCTCTATAAGTTATATTTCTTTTCTTTCAGGTGTGATATTGCTATTGGAACTGTCGTTACTAGAGTTATTAGAATTACTGTTTTCAGATAAATTTTTCATTTCGGACCCGTTGTTTTTTTTATATATATATTTGGTACTAATCTTCTTTTCTTTTAGGTGTGATTTCACCATTAGAACAGCACTACTAAAATCATTGGAGTCGCCGTTTTCTAGTATGTTTTCATTTTGGGACCGTTAATTTGTTTTTGTTTTTTTTTTTTACTAATGCTTTTCTTCTTTCAGGTGTGACTTCACCATTGGCCGTCGTTACTAAAGCTATTAGAGTCACCGTTTCAGTGTAACCTCATTGTGCTGTTGACGTTTCGTTGTGTGCTGTTTGTTGTTTGTTCTTTGTTGGGTTTGTGGTGGTGCTTTTCATTATACTGTATATATCTTTTTTCTGTTAATAAATTCGGTTATGCTTCTATTACGTTTTTTTTAATAAATTTGATACGATTTCGTCTTTCGTTACACTTTGTCTTTTTTTTAATTTATTATTCATTATACAATTATTTGCTTTATTGTGTGCGCTACACAATCGAATTTGATTGGGCAAACGAATTTTGTCCGAAATTGATCAGTGAATTAAGGTCTTAGTAGTACAAATATGCAGGCTTAAGTAGTACTTCAGAATGTGTATCACGTAATATTCGCGGGTTTTGATTGGTTGGGATATATATCTTCTTGCAGGAGATATATCTCTCGCAGGAGATGCCTAAAAGCGCCCATAATATATATATAATATATATATTATTTAATATAGCTTTTTTCTACTAGTCCATTTTGGATGATTTTACTATCAAAATGTTCTCTCAAAGAGGCGATTCTAACAAGTCTAAAATCATTAAAATCCAATTACAGGATCACAAAATCATTAAGGTTTTGTATTTTTATATATATAAATTTTAATATATTGTTATAGTACCAGAAGTCTTCTTTAATTCTGATAAAGTAACAATCACACGGCTCCTGGAATCCCTTTTTTATGGGCGTGAAGCGGTGTGTAAGAAGAAAGTATAGTTTCCTTATGTTTGTAAAAAACTATACACTTCTCTATAGCAGTTCGTATAAAACAACAAGAGATAATAGACAGTTTATTAATTTAACAAGAGAGCTATTCTGTTTCTTAGAGATCCCAAGAGTTTATTAATAACAATAAAGGATGATAATACAGTGGCCTACCATATTATTGTGGACACTTTTAAAAAATTTATACAGAGCTAAATATATAAGATATTAAGCTAAAAATTAAATTATAAATTCTTTAAATCTATATCTTTTAAATAAAAAAAAGTTTAAAAAATTCTATGCAGTACTTTTTGAGATAATTAATGTTACACAAAATTGTGTAATGTTGTACATGACCGAAATTAGTAATTTTTATAATTAAAAAATACATAAGTTTAAATTTTTAAGCATTTAACCATTATATCCAAATAATTTTTATATTATTAAATCTTTATAATAATACTATTCTAATGATACTAAAATTATTAAATTTTAATTACTAGTTCTTGAAATATTTAAAAAAAATTTATATAATATAAATTTATAACTATTTTTAACTTTAACATATATAAAATATAATTTTTTATTAAGTAATCTAATTTTATTTTTAAATAAAGTTATTTAGCATAAAAAGTTATATATATTTTTAAATATTTTAAATTTTTTTAAAAAATATTCATTAAATTACTATATATAGTAATAAAATTACTATTTTTAGTAATTTATTAATTAAATTTAATATTTTAATTATTTTATTTTATACTATTTAATACTATAATAATTTTTTAAAAAATTTATAAAAAGTTAAAATAACATATAATTTTTAATATTAGTAATTTTATTTTAATAAAATATTAATTTTTAATATATAAAAATTGTAATAACAAATTTGTAAAAATTACTAATTTCGGTCTTGTGTAACATTGCACAAATTTGTGTAACTTTAATTATCTTGAAAAGTACTGCATAAAAATTTATAATTTTTTTTTTATTTAAAAGATATAGATTTAAAGAAATTATAATTTAATTTTTAGCTTAATATCTTACATATTTAACTCTGTATAAATTTTTAAAAAGTGTCCACAATAATATGGTAGGCCACTATAATTATAATGGTAAATATAAAATACAATATCTGAATCTGTCTAAAATTAAGGAAAATAAAGCGAGTTTATATATCTATTAAGCTAAGCGTCGCTAAGCGTTATTAAGCATCATTAAACGTCATTAAGCATTGCTAAGTGTTATTAAGTGTCATTAAGCATCATTAAGTGTCGCTAAGTGTTGTTAAGCGTCATTAAGTGTCGCTAAGTATCATTAAGCATTAATTTTGTATATCACAATTACTAAATATATTTGAGCGAATCTATTTGTCACCAGCGGTGACAGTAACCGGAGTGTGATCGACCAATTAGATCAAAGGATCAGGTGTAATGTGAAAAATGCAAGAACTTAGATTTTTTTAAAAAATTACTTCTAACTTAAAATTTTGTCTATATAACTACTTTTTTTTAAGAAAAAAAAATTCCTTGCAAAATTTTACTATATGGAGTGTCTTCAATTAAAAGGGCCCATTTTTACATATATTTTATTTTGAGATATTTGAGTTTAATTATTTGTTTTGATTTTCGGACTGATCCGGGATCAATCAAATTTCACGATATTGATTGGTTAAAGACGGCAGGTGACTATCGGGTAAACTCGTGACGTGTTGGCTCTACGCAGCCTCATGTAATTTTTCTTTTTACATTATCTTGATTTTTTATTATGTAATTCGACTTTCATTTATAATTAAAAAAAGTCAATTATGTCAAAATTTATATGAATTTAACGAAAACTCATTTTTCAAAAAAATGTAAAAATGGGCCCTTTTAATTGAAGACACCCCATATACTAAGCTTTACCCGAACCCTATCTATGGCTCTAACCCTAACCCTAACGATAGTAAGTTTTGACGCTTTGTTTGTTTTGATCATAACATTACACAATCTAATTGGTCGATCATGCTCCGGTAACTGTCACCGCCGGTAACAAACACATTTTTTCAATATATTTATTACAAAATTTCCTTATTAATTTCTAATTTTTCAACTAATTTTTATCAAAATCAACAAAGCTATTTTATAATATTTTTCTCCCTTTAAGAAGGAACTGTGTGAGTTCTAATTTGAGTAGAACTTAAGAAAAGTTATCTTCTGTTAGTTTCACAATCACTGTATATATAATAAAAATTGTTAGATAGAGGTTTCTATAGGTTGATTGGAGAAAAGTAATTTTATCCGTTTGGCGCACTTCCATATGTTTTAGGCTCTTCTTTCTTCTTGAGTTTTCTTTGTTATAAATCAAATATTTTTATACGCATTGGAGTACTTGTCTATGAGGTCACCAAGATAATAATAAGCTTCGAGTAGCTTGGTTTGGTTTTGTCTATTTCTAGTACGAGTTTTAATTTGTTTAAGAATTTTCTGCAATTTTGCTTGGTAGATTGTCCTAGTATACGAAGGAATAGACATCTGAGTCAAAGGTCAATGAGGTTGGATAATATCTTGCACAATTCTGCTTAATTTTTCAGATAATGGAGCAGGAGTGGAGCAGGTATAACTTCTTCTCGACTAGTAATTGGAACCAATAATATTTCTTCTCATATGTCTTCTAATTCTAAGTTTGGGTTTATTTCTTCTGTATCATTTACTTCTGGTAAATTAATTTCTAATTGTTCTGTGTCTTTCAAAATATTTAAAAAATTATTTGAGTCTGGCTCAAGAAAAGAAGTAATTGAATTAGTATGATCAATAGTCTGAGTAACATCACTATTATCTAGTGTTGGAATATGACTAGGTCATAACAGGTCATATTAAAGTTTAATTAGTAAGATTATATAACAATAGTTATTTGATTTCATTAATTAAACTTGGTAATATAATCTGTTATGGCTTTGTCAAATAACCTCAGCAATTGAACTTAGTAATATGACCTGTTATGATCTGTTATAGACTTTTTTGTAATATGACCTGTTATGACTGGTCATAACAGGTCATATCACTAAAAATTTATATAACAAGTTATATTAGGTCATATTACTAAGTTCAATTGCTAAAATCATTTAACAAAGTCATAACAAATTATATTACCAAGTTTAATTAATGAAATCATATAACTATTGTCATATAATCTTACTAATTAAACTTTGATATGACCTGTTATGACCTGGTCATATTCCAACACTGCTATTATCACATAACTATATGCATTGTGATGTAATCCACAATGTGTTATTTTGAGCAGCATTATTCTGTTTTCATGTCTGAAGAAGGTATTGGAGCGCTAATAAAGTTTGAGGTTGCAATATAGGAATAGTCATTTTTAAGAAAATTTCCAAAAGGGGTAGTTGTATAAATATATTTTGAGGTTTTACAAATTAAATTGTGTGTTTCATCCCCTTGTAGATCAAATTTCTTCTAGAAATTTCCAGGAGAATCAATAACAACCACTAGTTCCTATGTTTGTGGCTCATGATATTTAGCAAGACAATCACTATTATAGTATTTTTGTAAAATTTTTCCTTCTATTGTCTGTAGTTTATAAGCACTATTGTCTAATTTCTTATGGATAAAAAAAGGTTCAAATCTTTTGTCTTCAAATTTGGCTGAGCGAGAGGCTTCTAATTCCTTTTTTTGTATCCACACTTTATTACCAATTTCAAATGTTCTTGTTCGAATATTGGCATCAAAATGGCCTTTTTGTTTTTGCTATGACCGTTTAGGGCAGTGTCATTAATCACCTGATTATTTTTTATCAGAGACCTACTCCCCTCCCTCTTCCTTAATATATAAATAGTCAGGTTCTTATATATAATTTTAACTTTTTTTACCTCTCCCCCCCTAAAAAATCACCTGATTTTTGTCACTCCCCTTAGTATTTTGTCTAGCCTGATTCTGATAAATTGGTAATTTCTTTATTAAATCATAAGCTCGTTGAAGAATACTTTCTTGTAAGTCTATTTCATCATCAATTTCTACTGGAAAAGTGCTTTGATTGGTAAGGTAGCATATCTTCCATATATAAGTTGTAAGAGGGTATATCCTGTGGTAGCATGTCTTCTTGTTCTATATACTAAGAAAACAGCAGGTATATACAAATCCCAATCATCATCTTCTTTTACTTTTGCAAGTGATTCACACAATGTTCTATTAAATCTTTTTACTATACCATTTGTCTGAGGATGGTAGGGAGAAGAGAATTTATGCTTGATAAGAAACTTTTCACAAAGAATCCTAATTGTTTCACTAATAAAATTGTGACCTTGGTCTGATAAAATAATTTTTGGAGTTCCATGTTTACAAATTATCTCTTCAAAGATAAACTAAGCAAGTGCACTAGCACTAGCATCTGGAACAGTATGAGCTTTTGACCATTGTGTTAGGGCCATGTTATTAATCACCTGATTATTTTTTATTAAAGACCTACTCCCCTTCCTTTTTTTTAATATATGTATAGTCAGGTTCTTATATATAATTTCAACTTTTTTTTACCCCCTTCCCCCCTAAAAAATCATCTGATTTTTGTTACTCCCCTTAGATATTCAGTAGTGACAATAATATATCGATTGTTTTGTTTAGTTATAGGCAAAGGGCCTACCAACATGTTTGAAAGCTCTTCCAATTTGTATAGGATGTAGAGGTTCTTTTCTACGACCTTTTTGTCTTTGTTAGCATTCTTCACAAGTTCTCACATATTTCTATATGTCTGATACATCTAATTCCAATAATAACGTTCTAATATTTTATAATACATAGTGTCTGTTCCCAAATGTCTAGCAGTGGGATGCTTATGCATAATATATAATACTGGTTTAACTTCTGTCTATTTAATAACTTTAAGAGTTCTGTCTGGGTTTTTTTTATTCTTTTTATAAAGAAGGTAATGTCTAATTTCAAAATATTTAGCCTGAGTTAGAGTCCTTTTCGTTTTTGGTTAGTAAATCCATCTGGAAATTGGTCTGTGTTCAAATAGTAGTAAAGATTATAATATTGGTCAAGATTCATGAGACCTATTGGGTATAGTTGTCTGGGTCAGTAACTATAAAAGAGCATCAAAATTTAATGGATTCGGTCTGGTTTATAAATAATTACAAAGTTGTATAGTTGGAGCTTCATTATCTATCTTCCAATTTTTTCTTTTGGTTCAGCAGTACGTAACCATTTCAATGCTGAGTGGTTTGTAATTAAGATGAATTTGGTAGCACCTAAATATTTATGGAAATGTTTTATAGCCCATACAACTGTAGCACATTCAAGTTCAGTTACTGCATAGTTCATTTTTTCTTTTCGCAGACTTTTACTAACATAGACAATAGAGTGTTCTTTTCTATTTTTATCTAGTTGGCTTAATGTGGCTCCAAAGCCATTATAAAAAGCATCAGTAGTGAGTATAAATATCTCTTTAAAGTTTGGGTATGCTAATATGGGCAGTAATAAGTCTAGATTTTAACTCTTCAAAAGCTTTTTATTGTTTATCTTGCCAGTAATAGGGTTCATCTTTTTGTAGAAGAGAATTCAAAGCACAAGCAATTGATAAAAAGTTTTGAATAAATTGGCAGTAGTATCCTGCAAGTCCAAAAAAAGATCAAAGAGCTGTAAGGTTTTTAGGAGGTTGAATCTGTTGGACAACTTCTACTTTTTGAGTATCAGGGGTGATACCCTTAGTAGAGATAAGATGTCCTAGAAAAGATACATTTCTCTATATTAAGTCTGAGTCCTGCTTGTTTAATTCTATTAAATACTCTTTTTAAATGGATTGAGTGTTCATCAAATGTTCTAGAATAAACAATTGTACTATTTAAGTATATAGCCACAAATTTTCATGCAATTCCTTTATATATATGATCCATCAGACTTTTGAAAATTGCGGGAACATTGCAAAAACCAAAAAGCATTACATTAAATTCATAAATTCCATATCGTGTAGTAAAGGCAGTTTTTTCTTTGTCCTGGGGTCCATGGCAACTTGCCAATATCCACTTGCAAGATTAAAGGTGGTAGAGAACCAAGAGTATCTTGTAAGGGCATTAAGCATTTCATCAATGCGAGATAGAAGATAAGCATCCTTCTTGGTGATAGCATATATTTTTTTGTAGTCTATACAGAATCGTAATTTGCCATTTTTCTTTTGTACTAAAACAACAGGTGAGATCCAAGGACTGTCAAAGTATTAAATAAGTTTGTGTTCTAACATTTTTTGTATTTCTTCTTGTATAAATTCTTGTTCATTTGGATGTACAGAGTAAGAGCAAGAGCGAATAGAGTATATATCCTCAATATATATTCAATGAGTAACCAAATTAGTTCAACCTAGCTCATTTAGGGAGCTGTCGTAAATCAGTTGAGTTCTATCTCTTAAGAGGCTACCCCCTGCCCAGTGTTGTCACTTGGACATTTTTTGGACATTTTGAACATTTTTTCAAATTAAAATTTTTTTTTTTTTTAACTCTTTGACAGTCTTGTCAGTACCTTTATTAGATATTAAATTATAATATAACTAAACTATGTTAATTACTTATTATCAATACTCTATCTATAGCAGGTCCGGCATAACCCGAATACTTCGAGAGCATCTTGGTGCGACCTATCGCACTGCCTCACTAATAAGACAGACAATTTTGTCAGCCCAGCCAAAGAGTGACATAGGATTTCTCTTCAAATCCCTCTCACCTAGCGTCAATGGTGAGGATAACCAAACCATACAAGAAGAACGATAAAGCTAAGAAAATAAAAGGGTAATGAAACAAAAAAGGGGGAGATACTACAAATCCTAAACGATATACCAAAAACAAAAACAAAATAAAATGACTACAAGATGAAAGAAACGAAGAAAAATTCTATCACTAATGACGGAAAGCTAACAAAATGAAAAACAATGAAGAAAAAGAAAAAAAAAAGAAACACAAAAGAAAACAGAAATAGAACTAAACCTAAATCTGAAATCAACGATAAAAATTATATAATACTGCGCAAGGAAACGCCTCGCCAAAGTATTATATATACATAAAAAAGAAAACTAAAAGAACATTCTGGAATTTAATTTCCGCAGATCTGCCTATTCCATTGTTCACATCTCATTATGCGTCCATTCCTGTTTATCTACCTGCATGCCTTCTTTCCGATTAGGATAGGAACAAAAATGCCAATCTTTTGGAGGGGGTATGCCGAATTTCCCACTTTTCGTCAAAAATTCCAGCAAAACTGATTCCAGTGAGAATATGATAGTGGATATATGGTTGAATAAGTCCTTGTAACCAAAAACCTTAAAGAGAGTAGTGAAAAACTCATTTTTCTTAGTTCATCGCCTAGCCAAGCTATAATCCCTTCGTCGATGAAAGTTTTCTTTTTTAACTTCCACCAGAATTTCTTGTACCAAGGGCACCCACTGCTAGTTATCTTGCACAACCGACGCTTCTGGCTAGCATGCTGAATATATAAAGGAGTCCCCGACGACACAAGAAAGGTTGACCTTTATAAAAACCAGTATTATTAGCTGCTTCGTCTTTTATTAATGAAAAATTTTTTGTTTTTCTTTTGTTCGAAAATTTGTACAAGTAATCGACAGGAAGAGTTATTGTCAAATTAAAATTACTTAAAATTTTATTAAAATAATCTATTTAATTTTTTCACCAATGAGTCCAGCACCTAAAAAAATATATAATTATATATTTTTTTAAATTACTTTAGGGCAGTGTCATTAATCACCTGATTATTTTTTATCAGAGGCCTACCCCCCTCCCTCTTCCTTAATATATAAATAGTCAGGTTCTTATATATAATTTTAACTTTTTTTACCCCCTCCTCCCCTAAAAAATCACCTGATTTTTGTTACTCCCCTTATTGATTAGTTAAACATGGGACATAGGCTTGGACGATTTTGGACAATCTTGGACGTTGGACAAAAAACATAGTATGGACACGTCCAAGTAACAACACTGCCCCCGCCTACCCACACCTAACACCTTATTAGCTAATCAAATTGTGCAAAAAATTTATATATTAATTAATAAAAAACTTTGATATTATGTAACTTTTGATATACCAAACCATTTTAGATGATTTAATTACCAAAATGATCCTCTCATAGAGAGGATTCTAACAAGCCCAAACCTATTAAAATTCAATTACTAGATCGTAAAATTCAATTACTAGATCGTAAAATCAATCTAGATTTATATAATATTATATACAGTGTTGGGCTGGACATTGGACATAAACATTGGACTACCTATGTCCAGTCCAGTCCAATCCATTGGACCAGAAGAGGTTGGACATTGGACATTGTATAACATTAAATTAGTAAATAAACATGTGACAATTAACTAATAAAATTATAGATTTTTGTACTATTATTATAATATACTTTGATACAAAGATAAAATTCAAATAATTTAACAATTCAAAGATTAACTATAGTTACTACTATATGTTTCTAAAAATAAGCTACCTCTTTTGGATGATTTTGAATACAAAAAATCCAGAGTAGCTTATTTTCAAATATAATCAATCTTTGGTCAATCACCAATAGTTATTACATAGTAAAGTCTAAATTCTACTATATAAATCAATTATTAGCACTTAAAAAAACTTGTTTAGGAACTACACTACACATATCTAAAAGTTTCATTAAAATAGGAGCACTTTTTATTATTTGACTTTTAATTTTTATATTCAATGAATATATTTTGTTAATAAAATTTTAATCTCTTTGCTAAACATAAAAATTAAAAGTTAATTAATAAAAGGTTATCCAATTTTGTTATAAAGTTTAGAATATATGTATTTTAATCTCCTGAATAAGTTTACTTAAGCAGCTTTAATCAATTTGCTTAGTAAAGTTTGGACTTTACTATGTAGTAACTTTTATTGATTATGAAGTAGCTTATTTTTGTGTTAAAGACGTTTTTGAGTATTGATCAAAAGAGAGATAGCTTATTTTTGGAGGTGGCTTATTTTGGCAATCTACAGTATAAAAAAAAACTACTGATTTTTGTAATTGTAATAGAATTAGCTCAATTAATAGTAATATTAATTATTATAAATTACTACATATATGTATTGTAAAACACAATTTAAGTTTGACAATTTGAATTAATCCTTCAATCCAAATATTTAGATATTCTGATTAGAGATTTTTTCAGATTGGTTAAAGAACTTGACTAATAAATCTAAGAAAATGCTAACTTTAAATATATATAATCTAATGCAATTCAATCTGGCTTTGATAGAATCCAGATGATCTATTAAAAATAGAATTGAAGCATTATATTATAACTTTGGTATAACTTATTGATAATTGTTAATTCTAAAGTTATATATTAAATAGAATTCTTTTATTGCTCAGGTTTATATAGAATCTATTGCAACTTATACTAATTTTAGGGGACACTTAAAGCCAGGTCCATCATGAATTTAAATTAACGTTAAGGTTAGGGATCAGTTTAGAGCCTATAGGAGCTAAAATTAAAAGGCTTTATATATAAAATCGTCCCCCTGACATTTTTTCTTAATGAGCCAAGAAAGGTTTAAACACTTGTTTCTTGTATTTCTCGTATTTTTACTTTTTTTGCTTCGTCGAGATGATTTATGTAAACAAAAACTTTTGATTTTAATTAGTTGTGCGAAACAGAAGATTTCGTGATGGACCTGGCTTTAAATGACCCCCTAATTTAGAATTAATTTAAATTCTTTTATTATATAGATTTAAATAGAATTTTTGTTGTAGCTTATATAATAAATAATTTTAAAAATTTTAGTAAATAGTTGGACATATTGGACCTGGACTATGTCCAAGCATATGTCCAATGTTCAGTCCAGTCCAATCATGTTAAAATTAGATGGACATATGTCCAATGCCAACACTAATTATATAGTATATTAAAATATTATATAATATTTATAGTAATACAAATCTATATTGATATTATGATCTAGTAATTGGAATTTAATGATTTTAGATTTGTTAGAACCCTCTCTTTAAGAGGATCATTTTGGTAGTTAAATCATCTAAATTGGTCCAGTAAATCAAAGTTATTTAATATTAAATTTATATATAAATTTATAAAAAATTTTTTATAATTTTGGCTGGAATTTGATAATTCCGGCCAGAATTACACCTGATGCATTGGCTACCACCCACCCACCCACCAAAAAATTACTTGATTTCTGTCAGCTCCCTTATATCATTTACAAAAAGGGCTGAAAATTTTTCTAATAATTTTCGAAAAGCTAGGCCTTGTTTTTTATTAAGTAGTCCAATATTAAGAGAAGTTTGGGTCGATAGAGTATATTCTTCATGTTCGAGGGTAATAATATTTATATGTCTAGTTATGAGGGTCTGGTCTGGGTTGACAGGTAGTTTATGATCCTGCCTAGGATTCGTTAAAAATTTTAACAGAGCATATCCAAAGTATTAACCCGTTGGTAAGCATTTTGGGCTTTTTTTTTGGAAAAAGCATAGTAAAGCAATGTTAGTAGTTTTCAAGGGTTCAATTCTTGCTTGTAATTGTTTTATCAGTTGGTCTTGTTGTTGTACTTGTTGTTGGAGCTAATAAAACTGGGAGTCATTATCCAATTCCTTAATAGTTTCTTTAGTAGGTGGGGAGTAAATTTCTGGATCTGGAAGTTTGCAATCATCACAATACCTTTAATTTGCATTCAATTCCTCTTGGTGTTTAATATGTAAATATTCCTGGCAAAGGTCAACAGGAACTGTAAAGTTTCTTCAAAGTACGGCGAGAGCATACTTCTGGTCATAGTCTGGGTGGCTAGTATCAAAGGATTCATTCAAAATTGCTTGTAAAGGGTCAATATCATTTTTTAATAATAGGTCTGATTCAGCTTGCAAAATAAGTTGCATTTTATAATAGCTCTAGGACTAAGTTATATGGTCAGAGATTAGAGGCTCTAAGGCCTGGCTGATGGTCTAGTCATTTTCATTTAAGAGGATCTTTACAAATCGGTAAATTCTAGTTTGGTTCATTTCATACTGGTGTCTAGCATTCTTTGTTGATTTAGTATAATGTTTGATTTGGGTCCAAAGGTTATAGTTAGAATTATACTGAATATCCTGGCTAGCTTTGTATACGTAGAGGTGTCCCAATTTACAAAACCATAATTCTTCTTGAAAACTATCTAATTGATATATTCTAGGTCTTGTATCTGATTTGTTACATATTTTGCAATTAACAAGCATTGCACGTCCTTTATCTTGGGTGAAGAAATAAATACTCCTAGGGTCTTTTCAGTCTAAAGCACAGTGGAAGTCAGTATAGTATCCAGGGCATACAAGTTTTTCTTCAAGAAGTTTAAGAACTTCAGGTCTGTTAGAAACTTTACATTGATAGCAATGATGGGTGCGGTGAGAGCTATGGATAGATAGATGTCAACTATCAACTTAATCAAAAGTGCATCCACACTGATAAACCAAGTTTTGTCTTTTCCAAGTAGCAAGAGAACAATAAGTTCTAATGTACTGTATCCTTTGCAGACATTATTAGGGCAGTCTCTATATAAGTGGTTGGAATCATTGCAAGTAGGACAAGTAGCACGCTTTGGGGCATGTTTAGGATATTTAATAGCAATATGGCCAAATTTCTGGCATTAGTTAGGGGAGCGCCAGAAATCACCTGATTTCCATTTACTATACCCCCTACCCCCCTTCCCCCACCTGACTGGTTTAATAGCCAATCAAATTTCGCATATATTAAATTATTATTAAAAATATTTATAAACTTTAATAGTTAATAACTTTTGATCTACTGGTCCAATTTGGATGATTTAACTACCAAAATGATCCTCTCAAAGAGAGGATTCTAACAAGCCCAAAGCCACAAAAATCTAATCACAGGATCATAAGATCGATATAGATTTGTATATTATTACTATATAGTAATTATTTAATAAATACTATATAGTAATAATATGCAAATCTATATCAATCTT
>QKWP01000834.1:145031-176865 GCA_003550325.1 Gigaspora rosea
TATATAAATTTTATTTGCTTTCCCTTATAAAAAATTTTAATTTTCTCTAATAAAGACGAAATAGGCCTTTTTCAAAAATCAATTTTGGTGGCATTACTAATCTAGAGATAATACTGTATATTCTCGAAAATAAGCTACTCCGAAAATAAGCTACCCCCTGATTTTTTCAAAAATTTCAAAAAACATGTTGCAGTTGCTACATATAAAACTTTTTTTTCTAAGTAAACTTCAAAAGTTTGATTAAGTAAAGTTGTTCAGCGCATCAAAATATCCTTATAATAAAAATTTATGTCATTTGGACAACTTTTTATTAGTATGTTTTTCAATTTTTTCAAAAATATCTATACATTAAAAATAAGCTACCCACGTTTTTTCGAGTAATTTTTGGCCCAAAAAAGGTAGCTTATTTTTGGGAATTTATGGTAATTATAGAAACCAAAATGATGATAACTATTGCTCTTACCAAAACTCTTCTAATCGATCATCTTCTTTTTATCATCGAAGTATTAATTATCTTACACAAAATCAAATTCAGCCACCTTTTCTTACTGCTAACAAGTGGAAAACACTGCTCAATAATCCATCTATCTGGGTACCCTGGCTACTCACTTATATAAGGAAACCAAGAATGCTAATTTTGTTCAAACCCTCGCATACACTATGCCTGTTAAATGCAATATTTCTCTTCAAAATAAACTATATTAAGCTATTATTGATAGTGGTGTTCAATTAGCATGATTGCTCACAAGACAGTTAAGGAACTTGGATTAACTATTGAAAAGGCCTCTAACAGCCTTATAGTCCCTGCAGTTGGAACCTCTACTTGACCTTTAGGCATTATAAAAAACCTACCAGTTGAAATTGATCATATTATTATCCTTCTTACTGTGAAAGTAATAGACACTACTTCTTATTCTTTTCTTCTTGGAAATGACTGAAATCAAAAAGTCGAAGCAAATTACAATTGGAAAAATAGCTATTATACTTTTAGATGGGAAAACAAGAAACACACTATCCCTACTACTTATGAAAGCAACCAACCTCTATCTAGTCAACCCTGTTACTGCACTAGATGAATTTGACCTTTATGAACTAGAATATTTATACCTCAGAGAAGCTTATGCTTTTGATTGAGAAGACTCAGACCAATCTCTCTCACCAAAAAAAAAGAATGGACTACTTATCAGTTTTGCTGTAGAAACAGAAAAGCTTCTAAATAGCATGTCTGTGAAAATTGTGGTTTTCCTGACCACCTTTTTGCAAATTGTCCTACCAACCAATGTAAGGGAGGCGCCAGAAATCAGCTGATTTCTTAGGGGGGAGGGCAGGTTACTATATATCCTTTATTCTGATTGGCTAATACAACATATTATTTATATAATATATATTATATATAAAAATTTTATTAATTAATAACTTTTGATCCACTGGTCCAATTTGGATGATTTAACTACCAAAATGATCCTCTTAAGAGAGGATTCTAACAAGCCCAAAATCACAAGACTCTAATCACAGGGTCATAAGGTCGATATTAATTTGTGCATTATTACTATATATAAAGTATTTATTTAATTGATAATCTGCCTGTCAACTGGAGAATGGCGAAATGTGGCGTGCTTCCATCTAAAAGTTTTTTTCTTACTAAGTTAACGATACATGTCCACTAATTGAAATTTGTAGAGCTCATCGAGACGCATCTAACGGTGGTTAGATCATCCAAATCGGCCCAGTGCATGGCGAGTTATCATCGAAAAACGATTGGACGATTATATAAAAATCTGTAACGGAAATTACATATGAAAATCACTATAGGCGAAATGTGGCGTGCTTCCATCTAAAACTTTTTTTCTTACTAAGTTAACGGTATATGCCCACTAATAAAGTTGTAGAGCTCGTCGAGACGCATCTAATGGTGGTTAGATCATCCAAATCGACCCACTGGACGGCGAGATATCGTCGAAAAACGATTGGTCGACTATATAAAATCTCTGTAAACAACAAACATTGTTTACATAGAGATTTTATATAGTCGGCCAATCGTTTTTCGACGATATCTCGCCATCCACTGGGTCAATTTGGATGATCTAACCACCGTTAAATGCGTCTCGATGAGCTCTACAACTTTCAATTAGTGGGCATGTACCATTAACTTAGTAAGAAAAAAGTTTTAGATGGAAGCACGCCACATTTCGCCTATAGTGATTTTCATATATAATTTCCGTCACAGATTTTTATATAATCGTCCAATCGTTTTTCGATGATAACTCGCCATGCACTGGGCCGATTTGGATGATCTAACCACCGTTAGATGCGTCTCGATGAGCTCTACAAATTTCAATTAGTGGACATGTATCGTTAACTTAGTAAGAAAAAAACTTTTAGATGGAAGCACGCCACATTTCGCCATTCTCCAGTTGACAGGCAGATTATCAATTAAATAAATACTTTATATATAGTAATAATGCACAAATTAATATCGACCTTATGACCCTGTGATTAGAGTCTTGTGATTTTGGGCTTGTTAGAATCCTCTCTTAAGAGGATCATTTTGGTAGTTAAATCATCCAAATTGGACCAGTGGATCAAAAGTTATTAATTAATAAAATTTTTATATATAATATATATTATATAAATAATATGTTGTATTAGCCAATCAGAATAAAGGATATATAGTAACCTGCCCTCCCCCCTAAGAAATCAGCTGATTTCTGGCGCCTCCCTTACATTGGTTGGTAGGACAATTTGCAAAAAGGTGGTCAGGAAAACCACAATTTTCACAGACATGCTATTTAGAAGCTTTTCTGTTTCTACAGCAAAACTGATAAGTAGTCCATTCTTTTTTTTTGGTGAGAGAGATTGGTCTGAGTCTTCTCAATCAAAAGCATAAGCTTCTCTGAGGTATAAATATTCTAGTTCATAAAGGTCAAATTCATCTAGTGCAGTAACAGGGTTGACTAGATAGAGGTTGGTTGCTTTCATAAGTAGTAGGGATAGTGTGTTTCTTGTTTTCCCATCTAAAAGTATAATAGCTATTTTTCCAATTGTAATTTGCTTCGACTTTTTGATTTCAGTCATTTCCAAGAAGAAAAGAATAAGAAGTAGTGTCTATTACTTTCACAGTAAGAAGGATAATAATATGATCAATTTCAACTGGTAGGTTTTTTATAATGCCTAAAGGTCAAGTAGAGGTTCCAACTGCAGGGACTATAAGGCTGTTAGAGGCCTTTTCAATAGTTAATCCAAGTTCCTTAACTGTCTTGTGAGCAATCATGCTAATTGAACACCACTATCAATAATAGCTTAATATAGTTTATTTTGAAGAGAAATATTGCATTTAACAGGCATAGTGTATGCGAGGGTTTGAACAAAATTAGCATTCTTGGTTTCCTTATATAAGTGAGTAGCCAGGGTACCCAGATAGATGGATTATTGAGCAGTGTTTTCCACTTGTTAGCAGTAAGAAAAGGTGGCTGAATTTGATTTTGTGTAAGATAATTAATACTTCGATGATAAAAAGAAGATGATCGATTAGAAGAGTTTTGGTAAGAGCAATAGTTATCATCATTTTGGTTTCTATAATTACCATAAATTCCCAAAAATAAGCTACCTTTTTTGGGCCAAAAATTACTCGAAAAAACGTGGGTAGCTTATTTTTAATGTATAGATATTTTTGAAAAAATTGAAAAACATACTAATAAAAAGTTGTCCAAATGACATAAATTTTTATTATAAGGATATTTTGATGCGCTGAACAACTTTACTTAATCAAACTTTTGAAGTTTACTTAGAAAAAAAAGTTTTATATGTAGCAACTGCAACATGTTTTTTGAAATTTTTGAAAAAATCAGGGGGTAGCTTATTTTCGGAGTAGCTTATTTTCGAGAATATACAGTATTATCTCTAGATTAGTAATGCCACCAAAATTGATTTTTGAAAAAGGCCTATTTCGTCTTTATTAGAGAAAATTAAAATTTTTTATAAGGGAAAGCAAATAAAATTTATATATATGTTCCTTATAATTTTATCTATTTAAAAAAAGTATCAAATAATTTCGTCTTTCAAGTAAAATAGGTCAAAAACAATTTCGTCTTCAAATTTTAATTTCGGGTTTTAGAACCCGAAATGCTTTCGTCCTCATGTATATTCTAGATTGGCTCCTAGGACGAGAATTATTACAACTGCGAGAACAGTCTCTGTTATTGGAATAGCAGTTAAAAAAGTGACCATTTCGTTCCCTATTTTGATTATTATTTCAGTTCCGGTTATTATTATTGTTATTATGATAAGAATTGGATCCTTGTCATTGGTCTTGTTTTCTACTATTACAACCACGAATAAAATATCTAGTGCGTTCACAATAATAGCAAATAGGAAGCTCTTTCATTTGAGAGGTTTGGGTATAGTTGTCAGCATAATTAACAGACGAGGTAGGAGTGGTCTGTGTCTGGGCTAAGTTAATACTAAGCTTAGCAATTTGGTCAGTAAGCTGTTGAATAGCTTGGTCTGTATTAGTGGTAGGGATAGTCTAGTTTTCAAGCGGAAGGTTACTTCAATAGCATTATCCAAGGTATTAGGTACAGCAGCTTGAACATTAACTGCATACTCAGGATACAAGTCTTGAATAAAAAATTGTTTAACAAAATCAGCTAAAAAAACATTTTCTGGGTCCACTTTCTTTTGTAATATACGAAATTGGTTGACATATCCATCCATAGTCTCTGTGGGACCTTGCCTAATATTGAAAAGCTGTTTTTACCAAATAGCCTTTTGCTTGGTGATATAGAAATATGTCTTAAAAAGATGCTAGAAACTTCAGTCCTGATCACCTTTATCATTAAAAGCATTGGGTAAAGGGTTTAAGAATTGATACCAGTTCAAAGCAACTCCTTTAAGGTATACAGGGGCAAGTTGGAGCTTCTGTTCGGCACTTTATCTATTAGCAGCAGCGGCTCTTCTAAATTCCTTTAACCAGTTAGCAGGGTCTTGGGTTCTATCTCTGTAAAAATCTGCAACTATAATAAGATTTTTCTCAGAGCTTTGCCCAAGAGCATTACCGGTAGCAAGATCAGTTATTGCTTGTGCAGCAGCTAGTCAGCAGCTTGTAAAGCACCGTCTCCCTTTGGGTTTTCTTTGTCTAGTTGGTTAAGAGGTAAGATAGGGCTTAATTCTTCAACAAAAGGTTGTAAATTTATTTCCTCGAATTGTGGAGAAGAGTCAGGTCTCACAATAGTAATATTTTGGTTTTGAATATAATAGTCAAGAGGTCAATTAAATTTTGATTGTTAAGAGGAGATGTGTTAAGTAATGGAGGTGTATAGCGTGGAGTAACGGTTATATCTAAATTAATAGTAGAGTAAAATTCAGTTACAGAAGAATGTGAAAGAGCAGTTGTGTGAGCAGCAGAAAAAAAGGTTTGTTGTAATAAGTGGAGAAAGCGATTTTGTTGTAGAGGATGAGTAGTTTCCCAAGTATAATGATATGGAATTTCTAAGATAAGTGAAAAAGGAAACTCAAGTCGTTGAGGAATTGGTATATAAGTATTAGTAGAAGAACCAATATTAGCATCAGCTAATTGTTCAGGTCCTAAAGTATATATAGATCTGGGTGAAGAAGTATCAAAGTTTAATTCAGTTCTCCCTAATTAATTTTGAAAATCAAATAGAAGGTTTATAGTTCTTAGTCAAGTTGGAGATGGAGTAGAAGAAAGGAGGTCCTTAATATGATGTGAAGGTCAAGTAGTATAGCATCAAAATCAGAAGGTAAGGTAGGTGCAAGAGTATAGAGGGTATGTTCAAGAAGTAAACTAGCAATAACTTCTTTTGGGTCTAAAAGGTCATTGTTATAGCGGCAACTAAAAACAATATTTCAAGCAGCGGCTCTAGCAGTATTATAATTAGTGGCAGTAACTAGGACACAGGAAGCGTCATTTGTCTTTTGAGAATATTTGTTAGATGGTATAAATTAGCAACAGGGTAACAGACAGTACAGGATAAATCAGGATAATAGGCTTGTAAAATGTCTACAGCGAGTAATGAAGGATAACTTATTTCATGTACTCCAATTTGTTCTAATTATAGTTCATATACTTTATTTATATTGAGAAGTTAGTTTTCAAGTCTCAAAGAAACTAATAAAAGAATAATAGAATATATCTCCAAAAATAAAAAGTTAGTAGTAAGTTGTCAACAAAATTTTAATCTCCAAAATATAGTAAATAGTTAATATCCAACAAAAAAAAAATCCAGATAAGTAGTAAAAAGGATAACAAAAGAGTAATCAAGAGAGTAGCGAGAGGGTTAGTAATAACCAAAAAAATAAATATTTTTGCCAAAAAGTAATAACAAAATTTTCAAATTTTTTTCAAGAATATCCAAATATTGCAATAGGTTTCTCGGTTTATTTTTAAAGATTTCTGCCAGAAGGCACCAAATGTTATAGTACTGGAAGCCTTTTTTAATTCCGATAAAGTAACAATCACACAGCTCCTGAGATCCCTTTTCTATGGGCATTAAGTAGTGTACAAGAGGGAAGTATAATTTTTTTATGTCTGTAAGAAACTATACACTTCTCTATAAGAGATAATAGACAGTTTATTAATTTAACAAGAGGGCTATTTCAAGGTGTCTGTTCCTTAGAAATCTCAAAAGTTTATTAATAACAATAGAGGAGGATAATAATTATAAAGGTAAATATAAAATACAATATCTGGATTTGTCAAAAAATAAAGCAAGTTTATATATCTATTAAGCTAAGCGTCGCTAAGTGTCGTTAAGCGTTATTAAATGTCATTAAACGTTGCTAAGGGTACTGCCAGGAATCAGCTGATTTGATTTTGGCCAAAATTTTGACTTCCCCTATTTTAGTCAGGTCTTCATATTAAATTTCTAGTTTTTCAGCCCCCCCAGGAAATCAGCTGATTTCTGGCCCTCCCCTAAGTGTTATTAAGCATCATTAAGTGTCATTAAGTATTGCTAAGCATCGTTAAGCGTTATTAAGCATCGCTAAGTGTCATTAAGCATTAATCATGTATATCACAATTACTAAATATAGTTATTACAAAATGTTCTTATTAATTCAACTAATTTTACCAAAATTAACAAAGCTATTCCATAACAATATAGGAAAAATTTATTCGTTACAGCATGTGACATTTGTAATTTGTAACTATATATAATATAACTTATTTTAAGTCATATGACTTCATATTTAAATTTCAATTTAAAATTTATTAATTAATAATAACTATAAAAATTTCGGTCACTATTATAATACATTACACAATGGGCATTACACATTGTAAAACTAATTATGTACACTCGTATCAATGCTATCATTTTGGGTTGTATGTACATACGCTTGTGAACTTCGTGCCTAAAATGAATCATAATTCGGCAAAATTATCTTATCCAAAATGTTACAACCATTAGTTAGTAAACCCGAATTTTGAATTATGAATATAATTAGTGAGAATAGACACATGATGATAGTACGTACGATAGCCAGCTTACTTATAGCACGCACTTACCCTAATACAACAAACAAACATAATGTTAACCATACGTACTATCCTAATAAGCTCAGAATCGCTTGAGTTGCAGTCATATAAGTTAATTAATTTCTGAATAGCACGGCATGACAATCATACATCAAATAACAATTATGATAAACCTTTCAATGACCCCACCAATAAAACACATGAAACACAAGTTAGCTACCTTTCTTCGGGCATTTCGCTCTATTGTGCCCAGTTTTACCACAATTATAACAAGTATATGGCTGACGACGTGCCTTTTCTGTGACCTTTTCTGGGGCCTTTTTCGGGACCTTTTCCATGACTTTTTCCATAGCAGCTTAGTTTCAGGTCTGCCCCTATACTTGGTGATTGGAGGATTTGCAACCGCAGAAATGTTTTCCTTATCACTATCATCGTCTTCAGACTCTTCATTTTGTAAAGGGCGTTTTTTTTGTTTAATAAAATTTTTTAACCATTGTTCCATCTCATCATCATCATATTCAACAGCAAGCTGTACAGCTTGGTGCGCAAGCCCCCAGATTTTACCATATTTAGAACGTCGGGCTGCTGCATATCGGTTGTTCGTTGTTACTAAACGGGGAACAGTAAAAGAATGCGGTGTCAAAACTATTGTTTGACCTTGTTGAGCATTACTGGCATTCAAATTTGCAAAAATCACATTTTCATTGTCAATCGCTACCTTCTTATTATCAGAATACCAGCGTGATGCTATCATCCCAATATGGAATCTGGAAATTAGCGATACTAACATTAACTGAAAATAATGTATATAAAATACCGCGAAATATGTTTGACATCATGTGCATATATAAGAGACAGAGTCAAGAACAATGATAAAGTGCTTTCTCTTATTGTTCCCCGGCCGTTTATCAGTGATTTTCCAAACCTCCTTAATGTTGTCTGGGTTGATTTTCAAAACCATTGATTTAAGTAATATCTGCCTTGCATCATAAACGTTTTCAATAAATCGATTATCCATACTCTCGTTATCATCATTAAATTCAATCAACGTTAAGTCTGCCAATGTTGCATCGAAGTACAAACATTGAGCCATTTTCATATGTTCAATAGAAAGGATCTGCAGAGTCAAGTATTCTGAGAGTATATGGTCAACAGCAGGTAATATTTCGCTACCGACAGATGCAATCCCGATGCATGATGAAATAGTTTGATACTCATAAAAACGGTTCCGCTCAGCCTCTTTTTCTAATCGCGAATCCAAAGTCTTCATCAAGTTGCATAAACTACCGTTACTATGCAATACCTGTTTAATGATGCTATTATATCTGTAATATACACAAACAAACTTAGTAATATCGTAGAGTGAAAATCAAGAAAGAATAAACGCGGAGATCTTCTTATTTTATACAAACGATACCCTAATAATAGCCCGATTTATAAAAACCTATACCCTATACCCAATATGATACCCATACCCTATACCCTAACCCTATACCCTATACTCTAACCCTAACCCTAACCCTATACCCTATACCCTAACTCTAACCCTATATCCTATACCCTAATCCTATACCCTAATCTAACTAAAATTCTAACATACCCTTCTACATGTGATGTAGTTTGGATTCTAGCTGTAAAAACCTTGGACGTGAAGCACAAGCCCACGAGTGACGACTAGGATAAAGCGTTCAATTCAAATAACTTGACGCAGATGGAAACTTTTCTAATAAATTTTGCCACCTTGACTCAAATAACATCTCGTCCAAGGTATTACGGCAAAGGAAGAATTCTTTGATGAATTGATCGAAAGTATTACCCAATTTTCCTTTTAAATTCTTTGGAAGGTTTTGGCTAATGTGGTAAATACAATGTAACGAATTAGTATTTTCATACTCTTGTTTTAATGCACTGTCCATCGCTGGATCTGCATCAGTAATATAAAAACTATAGGCTCAATTCCCGTAGCTTTCTTAGTGCACTGAAGAATCCATTGATAAGAATCAACGGTTTTATCAGAGATTAGTGCTTGAGCGGCCAAACAAGATCTTGTGTTATTATCGATGACGAGGAATAAGCTAAGGGGCATTTGGTAACGATTCGTTTTAGCTGCATTATCATTAAGAACAACGTCATGATATTCGAACCATAGGGATATCTGTTTAGGAGTCATCCAGGAAAGTCGGATGAGGCAGTTGTCACTGTCTAATTCAAATTCAACACTCCAACCAGACTCTTCTGCACGCTTATTGGTAAGAAATGATAAAAGTTGTGAGGCATCAGTTTCAAGATCTTTTTTAGATTTAGCTTTATAATGTTAAATGGCATTGGCGAGATCCATATCAAGAAAGGTTGTATCAGGATACTTCGCTTTTAGTAATTGACGCTGCAAAGTAATCGACAGATTGCCGTTTTTTATAGAATTCAATATCATTCAGTGCTTTGTTTCCAATTGACCTGAACTTGGCACTATATTTGCAACTTTCAGTGTGGAGTTCATGATTATGGGTATTAACAAATGTCGTAACCGTGATGTAACTAGATTTTTTAGGAAAGCTGAGGTTGATATGCCATCCATATCCTTGTCGTTTCGATTGTCAGTTACGGTGAGCATTAATGTCAATGCTTTTTTTGGGTATGTATTTTCCTCCGAATTCACATTCAAAAAACTGATGCCGAATTATACCATCATCACGTTGCTTAACCCTTTTCTTAATAACAAAAAATCCAGTAAGTTGACTATATGCTTTAAAGAACGGGTCGACTTCCTCCCATGTTTGAAACGTATAACCAACTTTTAACAAAGAAAAATCATATATTTCTTTGTTTAAAAGTGCACCTGTAATTTGCTAAAGACGTTAAACTTGAACTTGAAACAAAAAAAACCTTTCATATTATTAATTCCTCTTACTAATACCAATATTGTTAGCTTCAGTAGTTTCATTTTCACAAGAATTAGTTTCGTTGCCAATTACATTTTTGTCAACCGTGCATTCGTCAATGGCGTTTTCAGCATCATCATCATTCGTATATTCGTCATTCGTATACTCATCAGCCTTCTGGTCTGAGTTTGAAAGTTAGTAAAATTTAAAGTTTGAGTCAGGATCTGAACCCAGACCGGTCCAAACCTGAACTCGGACCTAGAAGCACTATAATGATCTGATTTCATTATGATCTGCAACATTACTTGAATTTTAAAATTAATAAAAAAAAAGCTATTGTTTGAAATTAAAAGATTACTAAACTGGGTTTATTATAAACTAAAACAAACTAGACTAAAACAAACTAATTTATTTTTAATTTTATATAATATAAAAGAAATTAAAATATAATAATAATATAAATATTGTAATAAATTATAATATTTTATAATCCAATCAATAATAATTACTAACTTCAATATTATTTGACTTTTTTTTACTAAAATAAATCAAATAGTATAAAATTATTATCTTTAATATCATATTATGATATATTGTATTACAATATTCTGCTTTTTATATTATCTATATAAATATATTTTGAAATCTAGTAATCGAAATCTAATAATTTTACTATTATTAGATTCATCTTAATGAAACAAATTAAATAATTAAATTTTTATTAGGCTATAATTAATAAATCATGAGATAATGTTGATTCATTATAAGATTTAACACAAAAACATATTGATTTTCCGATAAAAGTATCCATGATCTATTGAATAATATTGGCACCGTTCGATTCATCATATTGAGATGCATTGAGTGATACCAAAATTACCAATGGTTAATAAATTATTAGCTATAATGCTTAACTTTGTCATAATTCTTCGATTCATTCTATATATCACTGAACAGGTTTTTCACGAGATAAAAACTAATTAATTATAAATATAAAGATGAAAGCTCGAAGTTTCATAGGATTTAAATGATTTCTACACATGTCGGGTTCATTCTGGGTTCATGCGTTTAATTTTTATTATTTCAATCTTTTTTATTTTATTGAGCGAGCTAACTTTTTTTAATTCATTTTATTTATTAATTAGCTATTCTATTGTATATTACCTTATACTATGATACATTACAATGATAAATTACAAATTAGATCCCATTTTATCTATCAATACCGTTGTTACATATGATCGCGATTTACGCACACGATGATGATCATGATATATCGTTTACCTTCATTATAATTCCGTAAGATAAACATGAAATATCATATGCAAAAGATTGTACTATAATCAGACAGAATGATGTTGATCATTAGAACAAAATTCCGAAAAATATTATTTTTAATAAATAAGCAGATTGTAATTAAGGATTGGTGTTATTTGCCTTATAGGCGAATGATGTTGAAATTTCCGAGAATGGGTTAAATCTAGTTAGGTTCAACAGCTAAGACACCATTAAGCGATTAAGCACGAATAGTATACTATAATAATTTTAGATCCATATATTTTAATATAAATTAATATAAAAATATCTCAGTTAAACTAACATCTGGATACATCAAGCCATTTTTTTTTTATTTTTGAAGAGTGACTTGTAGAGAATAATATAAGCAGGATTACAGGAATTTTCTAGGCAGTAATTATACAGTACTTATCACCTCCCAGCATTCAGGTTGATAGCCTCCCGATTATCAAAGATCAGGCCGGAGATTCCGTTTAATAAGTTGATTTCCGGCGTAGTTTAAAACGGCCGGAAATTTTATAATATAAATATATTGCAGGAGTTTCTAAATTTTCGGTTACCGAAAAAAAAAAACAGATCATGACATGCCGAAATTTTGTGCCCTGCTCCAGATTCTCATCTGCTTATCGACACTCTCCAACATAGTCTGATATATCCAGATGTCTGTCTAACCAAATATATATATGTACAAGCTTGAATTTAAAAAATATCGCTGTCGGTTTATATAGTGTTAGGGTCATGTGTATAATTTAAATATCCAAACTCCGAATATAATCGTTTACGCTGAAAATTTAGGTTTTTTTTTTAGAGTTTAGGTTATGACTTATTGGACTAGTATCATATGATCAATCAAAAAAAAAATGCAGCTACGTCATAAAACTCATCGCATGATGACTAAAGAGAATTTCTATTTGTACACTAGTGTATAAACTATATATATCTCAAAATTCTGATTATAAAAACTTACTTCAGTGTTCTAACAAAAAACATTCCCTTGCATAAACAATAATCCTTTCCGGTTTAATCTTTGGTTTATATAATTTATATGTTACACACACTAGCATCTACGCAGTGATTCAGAATTTAATTATGACGTAAGTTCCATTTTTTTTTTTGTGGGCGATGCTGGGTTTGTTGTTGTATACTGGTAGATGAATTTTAATAGATAATATAGAACTAGATAGGGAGCCCAAATTTCAGAATAACGATAAGGCGATTTCAATTCGTTTACGAAATCTCGCTATACATTGTTATATATCAGATATATATTATATATATATTGATATACAATTATACTGTATATTTATTTATACAGAATTTAGTTGTATTTGATACAGTAAATAAAATAAACCTTTTCTAATAATTGCGCAGAAAACTCCCACGGTTGAATCGTTGTACAAAATTTATTTTTCAACACCATTTGTCAATGCAGATGTGCATAAAATGCATATCTAAATATAGATAATTTTACTGCTTTTTAAAGTAGCATATATTCCACGAGCTATTAATTGTATGCTATAGATACGGCTAAAAAGTAAAATTCCCGAGCATCAATCATATTCTTACCTGGCTTTTGAATTTGTATTGTTAGAACACAGATATATTTATGTAAGTAGATACATATGTATTAATTCTGATGAGAGTCCAAGTCATAAGAAGAGCACTGGAGAATGTGGATGTTAGCAATTGTATTATCAGATTGTGTCAATTGGATGATCATGGGACAATTAACGTACTGTACGTACGAACCGTAAAAGGGGGTTTAAAATTATAATAATTCATAAATAATATATAGATATAATACATATATATATAAAATATACATATATATAATATATATAAACATATATATACTGTATAATAACAGATAAATATGTATAATAACAGATAAATATATTTAAATATATATATAAATAAATATATATCTGTATATTGCTTATGCATTAATATTGAATTTTAAGCTTTTTGAAACTTTATTTAAATCTGTACCTATGAATAATTATTTCGTTCATCAGAAAACCATCATTTAAGTGATTGTCATTGGCAGATTAAATTTAAAAACGTGTCGAAGTCTTTTTTATTCCTTCAAAAAAAATAAATATCTTCGATCTTGGCAAAAAGGTAACTATCATAACGATAAATTTATTTCTATATACTATCAATAGAAATTCCAATATTATCATCAACCTATAAAATTTGCAGTAAAATGCGGAAACACTGCTTCCAATAGTATTTTGAATTTAATATAATGGTATCTTTAGTTTTTATCAAATTCCGTTATAATGCATAGTGTAGCTTTATGAATTCTCAATCTTATATATATATATATGTGCCATTTTTCCTTCCTTGGATTGTACTTTCTATTAATTGTTTTTTAATCAGCCAGACTTAAAATATCTTTTTTAAATGCACTTGTCCATTTATAATTTTTATAACTTGTAATAACTTATATTTCTTTTCTATTTTTCATCGTTGCTTCGGCGATTCTTTTTTTCTTTTTTTTTTATAGGATTTTTATTAAAACAAAAAGAATTAAAGGAAAAATTATTATTTTGATTATTGTTATTGAAAGATGAATTCCGTTATTGGATTTTGGGGTGTGCCAACTGCTACAAGTATGTATGAAAACAGATTTATTTACACCATCCTTTTTACTAACTTATTATACATTTTATCCATTCGATGTTTATTTTAACAATTAGTTGGTAAGTATTACAAAACTTCTCTTGAATATAATCTACCTATAAGTCTCTGGTCATTTTTTAGCTAATATAAATTCGTATGATCTCGTGTAAACTAGATTGGTGTGAAAGGAACTATGAAGTAACACATTATATTGCCGAATTTTTCAATACTCTTTCATCTTTATGTATGGTTTCTGCTGGAATTTTTGGTATTTATAAGCATTCGAAAGGCTTTGAACCTCGATTTTCTATATGTTTTGCTTCGTATGTATTGTTATCATCTCTATCTTTAACTACATTTAATTTCAACAAATTACTTATTCCTTTTTTGTAAAGAATAATCGTGGTAGGAATTGGATCGATCCTATTTCATGGTACCTTACTCTTTTCTTTACAATTATTTGACGAAGTACCAATGATGTTCTGTGTCTTGATGTTGTGTTATTCGGTATTCGAAAACCAAAAAGAAAAGAGATTTGGAAAATGGTTGCCTATTGGATTGACTATTTGGGGCCTGCTTATTACTACAATTATGATATTGAGCGGAAAAGATCATAACGATAGAATGATGCAAATGATTGAATTTTATGTTTTTCAAGGTAATTTTTTTCAACTTTATTTGTAATAATAATATTTTAATATTATATTTCGAAAAATGTCAATATTTCTCGTCAATTTAGGAACATTCGTAGTGATGGCAGGATGTGTCTACTTGCATACATTATATATCGTATTTAATCCAAATGTTGAAAAGGGTGTTCGTAAATTATGGTTCTTGGGAAGCGTGGTTTTTCTAATTGGTTATATTGGATGGCATATTGATTTACATTTTTGCAGTAGAATGCATCAATTGCCATTTGATGTACCGAATCCCCAATTACATGCATGGTGGTGAGTTTAACACAACAGAGAAGAAATACTTTTATTTTATTAATTCATTTTCTCCACGTTAGGACTAAATTTTTTTTTTTTTTAATAAGGCATTTTACGGCTTCGTATGGAAGTTACCTAATATGTGTACTCGTAACCTATAATGGATCAAAAGTATTGGGTAAGAATCCAAGTTTACGATGGATATTAAATATTTTACCATACATTGAATTACCAGAATCCAATCTTTTGAATGAGAAATCCGCAATTTATGGAAACGAAAAGAGTGAAAAAGTGATCAATTATGGTACCATCATTAATAATATTGGTCAAGATATTAGAAAAGATGGTGAGAAACATGTTAATGATATTACTAATTCAACAAACGCGAGATCAACTAAATAGAATAATAATAAACTGCAATTATTGGAAATAATTCATCAAAGACTGTAATATAAAAGATGTAATCTGTTTTCTAGAATTGCATATTCTTTATTTTTTTTCATTATGTTTATTAAAATTTAGATGTATATTTCTGCTTAGTAATAATATATAATACATACATTTTTTTTTTATATTAACAAGATTACATATATTTTATACACATTACTGATAAAAGATATATACAATACATACTGTATCTAGTATTTTTTATATTATATTAAATATTTATACATAATCTACAATATACAATAATATTTATATATACAATATATTTTATATTACAGTAAATACTTATACATATACATGCTGGCAAAACCCGGACAAATTCCAAATAATAAAAAAACAATTGCTATTTATAAAAGATTAAATCAAATAAATAATCTTAATATTTTGTAAATATATTATTTATAACTATAAGAATATATATGATTTGTTTAAATAAAGATTATTAATAAAGTTTTTGAGATATTAGTTATACTAGAATTTGGGATTTGGGATTTGGGATGACGGACAAATCCCAAACTATAGTAAGTCGGGATTTTGCCAACATGTATACTTATACATAAAAAAATTTGGAAGCTGTTCACAATCAGACAGTGTACACTTAGAGATATATAGAAAGCAATAATGTAGGCAACCTTTTTCTAAGTGCAACTTGATGGGCCAACAAAAAAATCTTTGCATTTGGCATTTAAAAGCCGTGGCACAGCTCGGCTAAATATTTAAAAAAATCGGCTATTTTTTAAAAAATGAAACTAATCGAGTTCAAATCTATTTGTTTTTAATTTGAGATGTAAAAACATGAGTATGAAATTAAATGTATGCTATAGTAGTCTATCTCGCATAATCGATTTATTTAGCTGATATAACTGATAACGATAATAATCAAAGTTAGCTAATTAACTAATTTTCTAGAAAAATATAGATCACCGTACCATGGGGAATTCACGATGTTTTACATATTTCAGGAGTTTTCAAGACCTGCTCTAATCGAATTTTTAATTTTACTAATACAGTAATAAGAATTTCAAAATTCTCACATGAGTATATGGAAATCGTTTTCTATACCTTTCTGTAACTATGAAATTTATTAAAACTATAAGACATGTGAGTATAATATTTGAAATATCGATTACTGTACTAGTCGGCTAAATGGTTATTGACTGCACCGTTGTTAGATTAATTAATAAGCAATGGGGATGATGTTAGTTTACCCAGTATTTACACGAATTATTTTCAAATTATTGCTCGTGATAGATTTCAAATGTAAATCTGGAGAGTAAATTGATCTGATTGATTTTTGCTTGTCATGCTATATATATTAAATTATTATTGCAATTGCATCATAATTTTTTACTCATTATTTACTTATTGTTATTACGTAAATAATTATATGAAAAATAATTAAAAAAAAAATAATAATAAGTTACTAGCTTTGCCCATCTCTAGTTAGTACTGTAGTGCACTTGACTAAATTAACCCTGGTACAATACACGGGATCTAATAATCTTTTTAAAATTCTAGACTGTTTATAGTATCATAAAATGCGGAGTATGTATTCACCACAGAATAATAAGTGTGCTGCCAAGAAAAAATGAGAACAATTTTAGTATTTTATAAGTTATTGTATGGGATATGTAGGTGAATAAACCTACTCATCTTCGACCACGGGATTTAAATATGAACCCGTGTGTAACTGGTTGTTCAATATTGCACGGTATCTGACGTAACAATCCCGTAAATGAAAAAAGCACGGGTTGTCACATAAGACCCATGCAATATTATTATTATTATTTATGGTCATATCATGTCGCCAATCGGATTTTTCTTGGTTGAAATCCAATAAGTAATCAATGAAGTTCGAAGAGTGTCCAAAGTCATATATCCGAGCATTTGTATTAAACTCCGGGTCTTTATTTAGTGCACTACAGTAAAAGACGAATGGACTAATAAAGCGTAATAAACAAATAAACGTAAATCATGAATGATTGGTAAAACATACCCGCAATGTAAACATAATAATGGATAATATAATTAAAAATTTTACCAGAATTACAAAGTTTTTTTTTATAAATTGAAAGTACCAATTAAACGACACAAAATTTGTATTATGTACAAACAAAATATATATCATGAATTTTTAAAAATACATATATATTTCGAAACATGAATTAATAAAGTATTTTTATGTCAAAATTGCAGCATGTGTACGTACTCCGAATATTCCCCTAATTCGTTCTCAGAATTCTGAGGTAAACAAAATTTTCTTTTTCCTCGAAATTACGTGAAACAGTGACATAGTAAATGACCTGGTCATTTGCAAATTTTCAAATGATCAATTTTGAGTCATTTGGAAATGACTCATGACCAAATGACCATGGTCATCTGAGGTCATTTGAGGGTCATTTAGTCATCTGAGGACATTTGAGGGTCATTGGGTCATCGTACATATCAGATATAGTTTGTACGTACGTACATAGTGACATAACGATAGTGCATACGTATAGGTTTCGAAGTAGGCTGGGTTGAGCTAGGTATTTATAAAAGTTTATCTAGGAATGGTAAATGACCCGATCGTTTGATCGAAATTTAAATGACCCCCCAAGTCATCAAATCATGACAAGATCATTTTGGTTATTAAGTTCATTTAGGTCATTTTGGCAAATAATTTTATTGGTCGAATTGCTCTTATAAAAGTTATTTTACTAAGTCAATTAATATTTATGTCTTAAAATATGCAATTTATTATTCCGAACAATTTTACTTAAGACATAAATATTAATTGACTTTAGTAAAATTTTGACTTTAATTAATATATAACTACGATTATCAATTATATTTTAATTTTGTTTGCCGGTCAATTCTGATTGGCTAAAGAATATTGGAATATTAATTAACATACAGTGTGTGTTAAATGATCTTCTAGGTCATTTGGGAGTGATTCTGACGTAGTTTTTAAAGAATTTGTTAATTCTTAGAGTGTGAAATTATTGTGAACTGGATATTATAGTCAACACTATAGTGACAGAATCGGCACATTAGCTTATTACTGCCCTTTACAAAATCCTCCTTAATTTCTAATGTTTAGCTATCTAATGAAACTATAATATAATTTTTGAAAAAGAAAAGTCTTTGTGCCACCCGGGTTGGTATACCACCCTGTCCAAATTAAATAGTAATTTGATGACGCACTCACCATAGGGTTAGGGTCAGTCAGTCAATTTAGTATTTAATTTGGATAGGGTGGCAGTGAATTATTTACCACCCCGGGTGGCGCCAAGACGACTCCATAATTTTGAAAAAAATAAATTAATCAAGTCGGCAATCACAAGATGATTTATCAATCATAGATTTGCTCTGATTGGATAAATTTTAAAGTACGCATCTCAGATTTGCAACATGTAATTTATTGGCTGATCACAGATGCAAACTCGTAAAATAAACTCGGATACCTAAACCGAAATTTAATCTATTACTTACAGAATGAACATCGATAAAAAAACTCAAAAATACGATCGTCAGCTTCGGTAACAATATTTTAGCGCTATTTATATAACGGTCAACCTGAGATTAATATTATTCGTTTGGTTATTTTATTCTTACAAATAGCTTGTGGCAAGCAAGTGGACAAGCTGCATTAGAAAACTCAAAAGTATGTCTTATTAATGGAACTGCAACAGGTTGTGAGATCCTTAAGGATTTAGTCTTACCCGGTGAGGCTTTTTTTTTTTTTACTTATAATTTAATGTGTGACTGTCGATAATGTCGATTTGTCTAAAAAAAAAAAAAAAATAAACTGATCATTGAATTATTTAATGAATATAGGCATCGGATCTTTTACTGTGGTCGACAAAAAAGAAGTTGACGGCGCTGACGCTGGAATTTCTTTTTTTTTGGATGAAGACAGAATTGGTACAAACAGAGCTCAGGCTGTTACAGAATTATTACAAGAATTAAATGAAGATGTGAGAGGATTTTATCTTGCAGAGGTTAAATCCGTTTATTATTTAAATATTTTTAATATAATTTAATTATATTGATATGCAGGTGACTTATTAAATGAATCAATTGATATATCTTTTATGTTAGGATCCTATTTCTCTTATAGAAAATAGATTAGATTATTTCTTGCAATTCACAATTGTGATAGCCACTGATATTCCAGAAAAACCACTTTTAAAATTGTCAGAGGCTTTATGGAACGCAAATATCCCACTTTTTATTGTACGTACTATTGGATTCATTGGATATTTTCGTATTGTACAACCGGAACATACTGGTAATGAATTATAATATTTATGAATGCCTCTTTATATTTACTCCATGTCTTAAATTATTAAATTACTTTTTTATAGTTGTGGAGACTCATCCAGATAGTATTATGGATCTTCGACTTGATGTGCCTTTTCCAGCTCTGGAACAGTATGCTAAAACTTTTGACTTTGATTCTATGGATAATATGGATCATGGACATATCCCTTATGTAGTAATTTTGTTGAAATATCTGGATCAATGGAAAAAAGATGTAAATATTGATAATTTACACAAACTATGTATTTTGAAATCGTAATATTCAAAAAATTCTCATTATATGATCCTGAAATCAAAAGCATGATGGCAAATTGCCATGTACATCTGCAGAAAAGAAACAATTCAAACAAATTATCGAAAGCGGTAGGCGGAATGTCGATGAAGAAAATTTTGCTGAAGCGTTGGCTAACGCATGGAGAGCTTTTACTGCTACTAAAGTACCACATCAAGTTCAAGAAATATTTAATGATCCAGCATGTGAAACTTTAACTGCAAATGTATGCATAAAGAATTATATTTTTAAAAATATATCTAATGATTCATTTATCAAAATCTGTAAATAATATAATTTTCTCAATAGTCCTCTAGTTTCTGGATTCTTGCGCGTGCTATCCGTGATTTCGTTGCAAATGAAGGTCAAGGGTTATTACCTTTGGCTGGAAGTGTTCCTGATATGAAAGCCGATACTTCTACCTATGTCTCATTGCAAACTATGTATGCAACAGATAACTTTCAATTTGTTATTTAATCGTATTTATATTTTTTTATATTATTTTTATCATCCATACTTATATATGTTACCTTCAGTTATCGTCAGAAGGCTAAAGCAGAAATTGCTATAGTTCGTTCGCATGTTAATAAGATTTTGAATTCTATTGGAAGAACAAGCGATTTTATCCATGATGACGAAATTGATAGTTTTTGCAAGCATGCAGCTTTCATTCAGGTAATTCGATATAGGTCACTGAAAGAGGAATATATAAGTGATCCAAAAAAAGCTGATATTGGTGAGTATAAACACAATATATATATATATATATATATATATATATATATATAAGTTAAAAACTTTCAATGCAACAATTTTAATAATCTGACTGTTTAATTAATCATAGACAGATGGTTGCAAGACCCACAAGATAATATTGTTCATTACGTTCTTATTCGAGCAATAGATAAGTTTTATGAAGCTAATAACCGTTATCCTGGTATAATATTGAATTTCAACCTTTGAGAAATTCTTAATACATTGTAATTTAAAGATGGCTCGATTATTATTTTTAGATGCGGCCACTTTCTTCATTGAAGGAGACCCTGAAGAAGCTACCGAAGAGTCAAAATCCGAGTTCGAGTTATTAAAAACTTATGTTAACATTTTATTATCAGAGTGGCAGATCACAAATATTCCGGATCATCTGGATGATTATATCCATGAAATGTACTACTATATCATATTGTTACTATCTGTTAATTGTTTCTTCTTTAATTATATTTAATTCATATAATTTCCTTTTTTAGATGCCGTGCTGGAGGATCTGAATTACCGAATATGGCTTCGTTACTTGGTGGTTTAGTGTCTCAAGAAGTAATCAAACTTATTACTCGACAATATATTCCTCTAAATAACACTAGTATATTTGATGGAATCAAGTCAGCTTCGTCGACGTATATATTATAGAATAAAAAAACTTTGCTAATGTTAGGAGAATGATAAAAAGTCTGAATGGTTGTTTATAGATCCCTAATAGAGTACTTGATTCTTCTTTACACACATTTGGTTGTCTATTTTCTAATCAACAAAATCATAAAAAAATGAGCCTTTAGAAACAACCTTTTAAAATCCAGAGTTTATTCTCATAAAGACATTCAGGTATATTGTTATTCTGCCTGAATGTCTGAACCTTCAGACAATCTTTATACGTTGTGTGTTAGAATAAAATTTTTGTCAGATTCAAATTTAAATTTAGAAATTTATTTTGGTTAGGGTGGGAACCTAAGAAAGGGTAAAAATTATAAATATTTTAATTTGACACAGATATTTATCTAACGCATAACGTATACATACAATGTGCGAAACTTAATTTATTTATCAACAGAATTATGCCGGAGTTTAAAAATAAAATTTGAACATCGTATGTAACATAAATAATACTAAAAAAACACATTATTGGTGCATCATATATAATTTTATTATTCAGTAAAATTTAAAGTTAGGTTAGAGTAAGGTTAAGAGGTCATACTTAATGATTTCAGTCAGGGATATTACCAAAAATGGATGATGTCGATCACACCCTTTATGGTAATAAAATGTTAATCGCATGATTCTTGAAATTTCCGGTAGAACATTCATGTGATTGGCTAATTAGTCAGTGACCAATCAAACCTACCAAATTTTAAATATACTGCGCATATTATTCGTATTTATTTTATTTTCCGATTTATAATCCAAGTAAAAATGCTATCGAAAAAATTCTATTTATTTTCGAAATATCACTTACTTGTTAACTTCAAAACCCCAATTATTTATTTTATTTTAAATAGGAAGCACCGAAGGATAATTTGGCCATTTCCATACTATAAAAAAATACTGTTGCAGAACTTATTCGATATCCTGTTCCATTCGAATAAAGATTCAAAGATACAAGATATGGAGTAACAAAAGACGATCCGACTAAAAGTTATCTTGAGATATGCAAAGTTCATTACATCAGAATCTCGAAATTATATCTCAAATGATATGGAAAGATAAGTTAAATATATTATATTGTATCGCATGTAATTTTGAAACAATTTATTCACAAGAATTGATTCATTTGATTTGCATTCTTGTAATATTTGGCATAATAATTTACATATTGCATATTACTGATTTGGGACTCTATGTATCATCCGATATTGAACAAGACACGAACGATCAGGATTCGGAGAAGGAATGCCAAAATGCTATACAAGATTGGCCAAAAGAAGCTTAGAATCGGATCCAAATAGACGACCAATGGCAAAATTTTCCGTCAGAGTTGAATATTGGCTTGATGAGATGAAACAAGATGATGAAAATAAATCAAGAAGCAATTTTTTGAAGCAGATTGTGCTTTTGACATATAGGCTTGACTCGCGAAAGGGATAAGGATAGGGATATTTTTTATTATATTTTATTCGGATCGGTATGATGGGGATACTTTGAAATCCGGTAGCGGATGGTCTTAGACAATTGTTTATAATTATTTTTGTTTATGGGTACCGCAAAAATTATAAAGGTACTTTTCATTTTGCTTATAACCTCGATTTTATTAAAATTTTAAATTCAAATTTAATAATATTATAAATCAATAAATCAATCAATAAATAAATAAATAAATAAATAAATCAGTCAATAAATCAATAAATAAAAGTGATAAAAAAATAAAAATAAAAAAAAAGAATCCTTGAATATTAAAATTTAAAATTGCCCTTCGATTTTAAATAAGAATCACAACGATCTCCGATTTTAAATAAGAATCTTGATTCAGAACTTTAAGCGTGTTCTACTTCACTTATTTCACTTCCCGATATCCCTAAATTTTCAATGTTAGATTCATTGTTAATTAAAGATCTTACCTCTTCCAATATAACGAACAATTCACTACGTTTTTTCGATTTAATTCCACGATATTTTTTTTGAACGCTCTCATCCAATTGTTCAAGAAACGCTTCTATTTTGCAAACAATTTCTGCATTCGTCATAGATACTTCACTTGTTTGTGCAATGGCTTCTTGTTTAGTAATCGGAATTGGTCTAAATAAAAGAGCTGAGCCATTATTAATAAAAACATTAGTAATATATTCACGTCTAGCTTGCTTAGCTAAATTAGTGAAATTCATCAATTGTGAACTTAATTCATATTCCTCTCCCAAGCTATTATAGGTAGTTTTCAAGTCCATTGTTGGATTAACAAAATTATCTTTACGTAGACGAGCTCGAAACCTCTGGCACTCCGCAGTCGCTTCCGGCCGATTCCTTGGACTAGTCGTTTGAGAATCATTTAATCCGATTAAGTTGAAGAAATTATTTCGCAACTAAAATTCGATATGTAAATAAATTTATGTAAAGAATTAGGTTATAAATAATCAGATACATACCTGAAAAAACTTCTTACAATTTCGAGCAGCAATTTTCCAATGCCGCATTTGTGGGACGGGAGGTATTAAAGTTTTTAGAGCTTTATTTATTTCTTCTAAAATTGCATCTTGTCCTTGATGCTGGTTAATGAATCCTGATCGAGATACAACACAATTCTTTTCTATAACATCTCTTACCAATGGGTCAAGCCGCATAAATTGTATTTCATCAGAAACTTCTATCTGACGGTATATTGGGTGCCTTCGTGCAGACCATATTGGAGAGAAAATTCTTTTCGCAGCTCTTTTCAATAACGGATTGTTTTTCCTAATTGCTGTTCTGTAATTAACAATGGCTTGAAGATAAATAAATATCTAAAAAAAAAATATATATATATAAATTAATTACAAATGATCATGATTTGTTTCGAAATAGATGTCTGATTTCGAAACTAGACATTCTGGTGAATTTAATTTCTTAAATTTACCTGCTCGAATTTTACTTGATAAAGCAGATCCTTTTGTTCTTTTACCCAGGATAAATAACCCTCTACCGTCGAAATAGGATGACTTTTAATGTATGGCCATATTAACTCCAAAGCCATAGCTTTGCGATAAATGTTGCAGACCGAATCCCATGACTTGTGGTGATCGTAGCATTTCTTAAAATAATTAAGCTGATTTTCGGTCTTATATCCCTGTGATATTGCAAATTGCTTAAGATCGATACTCCTATTTTTAAGCAATTAAAAGTTAATATAAATACAAAAAAAAAAGTATTTAACAATACAAATTACCAATTTAATTCAACATATGCTCGAAGCATATTCATTTCCTCATGTAATGGCCCGGGAACAAGAACTAACCATGGATATTTATCCTTTATGTTAGCCATTCGATGATATGGAATGCCATCGCAAGTTACGACCGCCCATTTACGCATCCCATTTTTAATTCCTGCTATATTCTCAATGTGGAGAAGAATTTTTTCAACGTTAGCAGTTGAATTTGGATTAATATCAAGAGGGTCAGGGACAAAGATTTCCGGAACATTAACTCCTTGATCGGCATGTGCTTTTTGAGTTATGCTAATTCTTGGTGCATTGGATCGTTGAATCTGCTCTTCAATATTATATGGCTTAAACGCAATCGACTTTTCTGTTATATTCTCAACTTTATCATCGTCTTTTGACATTTCTGCTAACGTAGGTAGACGAGATTTACATTTAGGGCACACCTGCTTCCGATTATCAATATTCTTCTCGTTACAGCTAGAACAATGTTTACTACAATGACTACTTGAACCTATATTAGAAGCAAGTGAATCAATCGTATTAGTCGCAGATGATTTTTCTTCACATAACAAATCAAGTAATTCAGAAATATACGTATGTAATTCTTGGTCAATAACTTCTCGCATTTCAGGTGTAGTATCAAAAAGGTTTTCGTATTGCGACCTACTTAGGGAATTAAAAGTCCAAGGATTATTAGTATGCTGGATACGATTATGAGAGTCCATATTGAAAGCAACAAAACTGGTGACAATATGAAATATAACCGTATTAAGTCCCCGATCTAAATAATTTTTTTGCCCCCTTTGTTCATTATCGAACGCTAAGAACAAAAGACCATCTGGTAAAATTTCTTCTTTTTCACCTAATTCGTCTAACCATTTCTGAAAACTAGAATAACACCCTGAGCTTGTGATATGGTTATCAACATTAATGATAGTTTTGGATCGTGCGATGGAATATTTAATGGCTGACGCCATAAGACCCATTTCTGAGACATATTTTCCATGTCTGGACCCGTATACCGAATCAACTGCCATCACCCTCTTATAAAGTTTTTCAGCACTTTTAGAACCTGCATCGAAATTATTACTAGTTAGTGTTTCGATAAATTTTACAACAACCGGATTACGTTTACTTAGCCATGTTTGTGGAGTATATTCTAATAGATTTTCTAGAGAAAATCTATTATTATTTCTAATAAGAGATTCGACATCTTCATATAATGCTTCTCGTTCGATTAACGCAATATCAATAACGGCTTGTATACGCTTATGCTGATTGCTATACCGAGAATTCCACTGTTCAGTTAGCTGTCCATTTACTTCATATTGGCTTTCGTATAATTCTCTTAGCTGAGCTATCATTTTATGGCATTCTTCTAGTTGCCTGTTTAACCTGGATATTACATCATTTTTATGGTTTACTTGCCGTTGTAATTCTGTTATTATATACTTATTATTATCTGCAAGTATTTCAAAATCTAACAAGTGGCGTGATACATCTTCAACAATCATTTCATTAAATTCGGAAGCAGAGGTAGAATCGTTATTAGAATTATCTTCAAGACGGGAACTGTTACTAGAACTACCTAAAAGTTGTTGGTAAAAATGATCAGAAACTACAACTTGATTATAATGGTTTACACAAAGAGAAAATTGAGAAAATTGTCGATCACTAAGTTCCGGTATTAAATCTTTAAGTGCTTCAAGTTTTTTAGCCGCTAATGGTGCATTAGCGTTTCTACAATGATCTGATTTTGGCATTCCACAAACGTTTAACCCCCGACTACTGTAATTACGAACTAGATCAAGAAATATGCAGGGAAGCTCTTTGGCTTTTGGTGATGAGGACTGCGACATCGTTCTTAATATTAGTCTCTAAAAAAAAAAGTGAATATGTAGTTTTAATATGTAGTTTTAATATCTAAATAGCAAATTTCACTTTTTCATTTACCTTTTTTAAAAAATTGGATTATGACGGGATCGTTACGGATTATTAATCTATAGTATTTTTACTTTGAATTTATATATAGTTTAAGTATAGACGGATATTACACTAAGATGTAAAATCTTGGCTCTAAAAAGACCGTCAAGAGCCAATCAAAATTTGCGATTTGTTAGTCGATCATTCTAGAAATGTTCTAGAACCGATATCCATTTTTGGTAATATCCCTGACTGGATTTAGATGTTAAACATTTTATTTAGAGCATTAGACATCAATCAATTACTGTACTACCCCAGTGGCACCGACGGATCTTCACTGATCTGCAATCTAGAACATTGTCACTAAAAAATCTTCGAACTCGTATAAGTTAAGGTTAGGGTCTATGCTAAACTTAGAGTTAGAAGGTTCTTTTAGTAAAATTGTTCAAAGAAATTTTTTTGTTAGAGCGCAGAAAGTGGTTTCTTATACAAATTTTCATGATATGAGCGATTTTTGAAAAAGCGAACGTTTTGTTTTGATCTTCCTGCTCGTGTTACGTTACATCAAAACGTGACTCGTTATTATGTAAATCGAATGTTCTAGATTGCAGATCAGTGAAAATCTGTTGGTGCTACTGGGGTACTTCGCATTACTCTGGTTATGTCAATATAATTATATAGATATCTATATAACCAGGGTGCAGAGTACCCTAGCCATGGCAAAAAAAGTTCGGGTCATGTGACGATCTGCAGTAAATTAGCCAATAAGTATTTCCAATTTGGTGTAACGTAACACGATCAGGAAAATTCAAAACAAACGTTCGCTCTAATTATTTCCCGACAAACCTCATAAGAAACAACCTTCTGCGCACTAACAAAAATGTCGGGGAGGTAATTTTACCTATAGCACTCTCTAACCCTGACCCTGTTCCTAACCCTAACCCTAATCTAAATAAACTTAAAGATTTTTATCAGTTATCACGTAACCCGAACTTTTTTTGCCATAGCTAGGGTACTCCAGGGCAGTGTTGTCACTTGGACGTTTTTTGGACATTTTGGACATTTTTTCAAATTAAAATTACTTAAAATTTTATTAAGATAATCTATTTTAATTTTTTCACCAATAAGTCCAGCATATATAATTATATATTTTTTTAAATTACTTTATTGATTAGTTAAACATGGGACATAAGCTTGGACGATTTTGGACAATCTTGGACGTTGGACAAAAAACATAGTATGAACACGTCCAAGTGACAACACTGCTCCAGGGTGGAGAGTAGTAACGTGTAGCTAATTTTTTGGGATTAATAGCTAATCGTATTCGATCGACATATTTTTAAGGGCAAATCTATTTGTAACCGTGGTTACAGTTCCGAACCAATCAAATTGCTAGATTAGGTATGACAAAAAAATTCAAAAAATTACAAATCGCAATAACTTCAAATTGTGCCTATGAAACCAATATTTTTTTCTAGCTAAAAATGCTTTTTAAAGTGTTTTATTATATAATAAACCTTCTTCTAACTCTAAAACTAACTCTAACGCTAATCTGGTTACTGTCACCGCCGGTGACAGGCACATTTTTTCTATCTTTAATAATAAATGTTTTTTTTTATTAATCTTTAAATTTAAGACCATACTTTTTAGATCTTATTATTGCCTATTACGTATTTATTTTGCTATGAATTTGGCACACTCTACATTAGGGCAGTATTGTTACTTGGACGTGTTTTGGACATTTTGCACATTTTTTCAGATTAAAATTACTTAAAATTTTATTAAGATAATCTATTTTAATTTTTTTACCAATGAGTCCAGCACCTAAAAAAATATATAATCATATATTTTTTTAAATTACTTTATTAATTAGTTAAACATGGGACATAGGCTTGGGAGATTTTGGACAATCTTGAACATTGGACAAAAAACATAGTATGGACACGTCCAAGTGACAACACTGCATTAGGGTGTCCAGTATTATGCGATGTGAAATTATGCGCATAATTTACTATTTTTTCGCATTGCATATGCTTCGCATAATTAAGAAAAAAAAGCATAAAGGCACGTGAGTGAGATTTGATTGGCAGAAGAATTGTTTAGATAAAGTGTGAATTCCGAAAACTTCTGCAAAAAAGTTTGAAATATTTTGAAAAGTTGCATAATTGACAAATTCCGCATAATTCGCATCTATCGCATAATTGACCTTAGTGAAATCGCATAATTTACCTAATCGCATCGCATAATCCTAGACACCCTACTCTACATAGATCAAAAAATAACAGGCACATGATGGCGTTTAAAAATTGAAATTTTATATGTAATAAACTTACATATAAAATTTCAATTTTCAAAATGCATTAACTCTTTACAGTGATGAGATTTTGAAAAGATATTTAGTACACATGTTATAGCTATTTAAACAATTAAAATACTCTGTATAACCGTTGAGTATAGGCTTCTAGTACTATAATTGTTTTAAAATTCAAATTAAAATATCTCAACTATTAAACCAAACTTGATAAAATTTTTTTATTTTTATAGTTATATTTATCAATTTTGGTTTAATAGTTGTTGAGATATTTTTAATCTAAAGTTTTAAAAAATTTTACTTAGAAACAATCAATTAATCTTTGCAAAACACCCAAATTTTGTGATTATTGAGAAATCTATGGTAAAATTGTGCCTCAAAAACTTTTTATTAAGTATGTTTTTGTATATATTATGTAATACAATGTTATACCATATTTAAGTACTACAAACTCAAACATTCTTGACTATCTGTGACCTAAACCTAACAGAGCTTTCCGTACTCCATCTTCTGTACAACCTGAATTTTTGGACTACTTTCTATATTGTTATTTGACTATTTACTATATTCCTTACTTTTATTATTTTGCCAATCCTATACTTCCAAGTAGATGCAAAGGCCTTGTCCAGACAATCGTAACCTCATAGTTACTTCCTAAACCTTGATGTTCTAAGATTACCATATGCTAGTAGAGGAGTGCTTATACAATATTGTCCCTATTTACTCTTAATAATTTATCATATATGGGGTGTTATCAATTAAAACAGCCCTTTTTAACATATAGTTTATTTTGAGATAATTGAGTTTAATCATTTGTTTTGATTTTCGGACTGATCCGGGATTAATTAAATTTCACGATTTTGATTGGTTAAATGTAGCAGGTGACTATCGGATAATCTCGTAATGTGTTGGCCTTACGCAGCCTTGTATAATTTTTCTTTTACAATTATCTTGATTTTTTATTATTCAAATCGACTTTCATTTATAATTGAAAAATATTGGTAATGTCAAATTTTATATAAATCTAATGAAAACTCATTTTTCAAAAAATTGCAAAAAAGGGCTGTTTTAATAGATAACACCCCATATTACAGCAAATATGCTATTCATTAAACCGTCTAGCAGGCAAATTTGCCTGCTTAAATTATTTTTAAAAAGTTTTTTTGAGTTTTTTTAAAATTTATTTAAGCTTGACCCCTTCTATTTATTTATTTATTTATTTTTACTAATGGGGCAATCCTGCCTTTATTATATGGGATGCGAGTACACTACTCTGAGATTTTAGACTACTACTTGTAATTTAATTCCCACCCTATCACAATAAAGACTCGACCGGTTACTGAAGTACCTAAACACGATCTGCCGTAGTCAAGTTTAGTCTCAAATTTTCAGTCTTCTAATACATAGAGCACTTTCAAATTATCACCGACAAGCTCTTGGCTAGCTTTGTCAGGATCGACCCTTTTCCTTAAAATTTTTCCTTCTTCATACAAAGCAAAATGAAAAAGGTGAAAAATAACAATGAACTACTAAGAAAACAAAAAAAAAAAGACAAAAAACTGATATAAAAAAGAAAAAATATAAGAAAAGAGGCCAATTCTGAACTGGGAAAGAAAAAAAAAAACAAAGAAAAAAAATGAAACTGACATATACTAAGGTAAGTATAGGTATTATGGTGCAGGTAACTTTAATCACGTGATCTAATTATCAGAATCAAATGATTTTGCAAATTAAAAAAGCTAAAAAATCAACTAATTACTGTACGTGTACTAATTATGGCGCACACATGATATCTTGTGATCTAACAATCAGAATCAAACGATTTTGGTACTATTCGAATCGTCTCAGTGGGACAAGTTAAATGGTACCAGAATTATTTTATTCTAATAATTACACCAAAATTTACTAGCAATAAAAGATTAAAATTTAAAAGACTAAAAAAAATAACTTTAATGCGTTGTTAGCAAATTTTTTATTAAATAAATCGACCTTCATTAATAAAACAATTTTATTAATCATTATACATTCTACTTACTTTTAAATTTCATAAAAATTGGATAATTTTTTATTAATTGATTTTTATAAAATATGTTTTTGTGCCAAAAGAGCCTATTATAACGCAAGTATACTTTTTACAAATAAATTAATAAAAAATTTTCCGATTTTGATGAAAATTTAGAGGTAAGTAGAATTTGTAATGACGAACAAAATTGTCTTAATAATGATAGTCGATTTACTTAATAAAAAAAGTCATTATTAACATACTACGATTAGGTTTTATTAAAATCTTAAAATTAAAAATTTTATTTATTTTATTTAAGTATCAATATCTTGTGATCCAGAGATCAGAATCAGATGATTCTACTACCATTTGTTTGTTTCATTGTAACGAATCGAATGGTAGCAAAATCATCTGATTCTGATCATTGGATCACAAGATATCACATGTGCGCCATAATTGGTACTGCACCTATACATGCTGGCAAAACCCGGACAAATTCCAAATAATAAAAAAACAATTGCTATTTATAAAAGATTAAATCAAATAAATAATCTTAATATTTTGTAAATATATTATTTATAACTATAAGAATATATATGATTTGTTTAAATAAAGATTATTAATAAAGTTTTTGAGATATTAGTTATACTAGAATTTGGGATTTGGGATTTGGGATGACGGACAAATCCCAAACTATAGTAAGTCGGGATTTTGCCAACATGTATAG
>QKWP01000834.1:184725-209563 GCA_003550325.1 Gigaspora rosea
TTCTTTTTTTTTTTTTTTACTCGATAATTTGGGGATGAAATTTTTGTAACGTGGTCAAGACACTGTGTAATCGTTAAAAATCTGTTAATCGTTATATATCATTTCAAGTAATTACCTGTGTAATCGTTAAAGATCTGTTAATCGTTATATATTGTTTTAAATAATTCCGATTATAATCGATTTGTAGATATATAACGATTTAATATAAAAAATGATATATATCGATTTAGATATATATCGATTTTTAACCGGTTAATCGATATATACCGTTATTTTTTAATCGATATAAAATGATTAACTGTTATATATCGATTAATATCTATACATAAAATTTCCTGATGTTGGCTATTTAGACTATATATATAGGACATGATAAATGGTGGACCCCCAGGAAATTATGTAATTTACTGCACTTCCCTAACTAATTATTTGAAAAAAAAGATATAAATTTAGTAACTTTATAATAATAATAAATTAAAATAGATTATAATTTTTTTTTTAAATATTAGAAGAAACCCTAGATAGCTCTTGTAAAACTTAAATAAATTGACGTATGGTAGTGCTATAAATATATATATATTATATATGTATTGGAACTAGAACTTTAGATTATCAGTTATACAACTATTTATCCACAGCCAAAACCTATTAGAATTTTCTATATTTCTATTTATATAGCTGATCTGGATTTGTACGTTCCTCTCCAACCAACAATTGGTATCCACATGTCCACCACTTTACTTACACTATCTAGTATTATTACTTTCAATTTGGTATATGTTGTTAGATAGGCGCTTTATGCTTTCAAATTGGTGTATTTGAGATTTTCTACTGGCATACTTCAGAAGTTTGTATTTCAAGCCATGCAGCTGTCTCTACTACATTGGGTAAGTATTTCAAACCTGCATGCTACTGCAACTAGCCAGTTTCCTGCAACTTTAGAGCCTAGGATTTAATATTCTGAATTTAAAAGTGTGCGAACGACTGTACTTCTCTCTATAGTACCAAGGTATCTAGATATATTTTGTAAATAGGAGAGGTCAATAGAAATGGTACAAATTTATCTAATAAATTTGTCCTATTTTTATTGACTTCACCCCAAATACTTCTAGTACCAGATATAGTTGAATAGCATCATGAATAGAGATTATACCCGGGTCGGGTATTACCCGAGTTACCTGCGGTTAACCGGTTAACCGGGTAATGATTAGAGTTACCCAGGTAGATTCACTCGAGCAATACCCGGGTAGATTCACCCAAGTAATACACAGGTAGATATACCTGGGTAATAGCCAAGTAGGAATATCTAAATAATCCTAAGTAATTATATATAATAATGAATTTAACTAAATAGATGTCATCAAACACAAGGCTTTTTTATAAATCATAACTTAAATTACTTGTTTTATATTGCTGAACAGATTTTAAATAATTGAAAATTGATTGGCTACAATAATTCTTGTAACCAATCACATGATAGTTTACTCAAGTAAAACGAGTAAGATTTTATATCTGGGTATATCTATTGATTACCCGAGTAAGCTGTGGGTTTACTCGCCAGTTAACCGAGTAACGTTTTTTTGGCCAAGTACAATCACTAATCATGAGGCTCAGGGAGAAGCCTTGTTATACACTGTATGCACTTATACTAGCTAACCTCATATTGGTAGTCCCAAATTCTCTTAATATCTGAAAGCTCCTATATAGGTGTGCCCAAAGCTCTATTGGGATTTAATATGTACATGCTTTCATGCTTTTACTTCTCATCGACCAGTGAGTTTTGTCTGCCCTTACAAGATTTATTCTGATCTTAGTACTCCTATCTGACTTTTCTTCTGATCTTTATAATGATCTCTTTCAAACTATCAAACTAGTTAGCCCAAATAGATTGGTATACCTATAGCATAGTGGTTTCTTCCTTTGGTTCCTACTTTTGTAGCATAGGCCCTTTTTCTTTAGTGCAATAATTCCACAGCCAGATTGGTGCCCTCTTGCTAGTCTCTTGCTATAGGGTTTTTTCTATTTGGTTCTTTGGTCTCTAGTTTAAAATTCTGGTCTTTTGTAGTATTATTGAAGAATCTTCCTTACCTCCTTGCTCAGGACTTGCCAAACAGGTTTCAATTGTTCTGGTCTCTTGGATTTGTCTGTGTAAACTTACACAACTGCACCAAATGCTCCCATTCAAAATAGTAGTGCCAAGGTTACAGGTAATATCCTTGACTAATTGATAAACAAATGTTACTATAATGCAGGCCTATTTTTAATTTGTCTCCAGTAGGATTTGAACTCTAGACCTGTTGCTTGTAAAAATAGATTATAATTTAACTTTATTTAAATATAAAGAAATATTATTACATAGTTTTTATTTTATATATAAAATATTATTAAGAATATTTTTGTCTTATAAATAAATTATAATTGCATAATGAAAAAAATAATAATAATTTAATAAGTAAATAAATTTAATATTATTTGGGGTCTTTGCCTTGAATTAAATTTCAGGATCTTGAAATTAATAAGTCCAATAAGATTTTTTAGTGTATTTAAGAATGCAATAAAAACTTATATTTTATTATTTTTTTTTCAAGTAATAAATAGGTTTAACTTTATTATTTTGTAGTATATATATAAAGTAGCTTTATCATATATTAGAAAGTTTATGATTCTATTGTTTGATGTTTATGAAAATTTTAGCGATGAGCATATTATTAGTACCGGTATATTTTAATGAATTTAATTAGCCGTTTTTAACTATATATTTATGAAAACTGGTCTAAGGACCAGTTTTTAGTTATTGTATACATTAAAATCTTAATGATCTATTTTAGACCGTTAAGAATCTTAATGATCTATTTCTTAGACCATTAAGATTCTTAATGGTCTATTTTGAACTGTTAAGAATTTTAATAGTCTAAGAGATAGATCCAATATTGGGCAAAAATTGTAGAATAACGGTAATTTGGGCAAATGATCACGTGCTGCTCTGCGGCACGTATAGCCAATCATTTGCCAAATTACTGTATTCGACAATTTGCCCAATATTGGTGTTATCCGGTCATGATTGGTAGGGAGGTTGCTCGCTGAGTTTTATTTAAATAACCATGTTTACGTCATAACACATGAAATAATAACAGTAAGAAATTTTTTCATGATCATATGAGTTTGTCGGATAACGGTCCAATATCAATTATATCATTTGTTGACCTAATATGGTTACACTAGTATCAACCAATCATATCGTGCCGGTCATGTAACTATACAGATCCGAATCCGGATCCAGATATTTCTTATCTGAATCCAAATCTGGACTTGGATCCGATCCGGTTTTCAGATCGGATCCAGATCTTTAAAAATATCCGTCTGATCCGATTTGTGCAGAACACTACTACTACTAATTAGCGTAAAAGTTATAAAATGAAAACTTTCATTGCCTTTACCATAAACGATTAATTTTGAACTACTACAGTTAGTGGTAGATGTCCTAGTTGCAACGTGATGCTAAAATGAGAAGATTTGATTAATACAATGCACTTACATTTACCGGTAAACTTCACGGTTACAGGGCATCTTTTATGAAAAGATTTAGTTTTTATTTAAATACAGAAATATATATAATGTAAGTTTTTTGCGTGTAATGAAATTTGAAATCGTTACCTTCTGGAAAAGTTCCTAAAAATTTATTCCACTCTTGTAAATTTGGAGATCATGCGCAGTAAAAAAATCAAAACTATTTTTTTTTTTTAAAACAAGGAAAATATTTTCTGCTGTCTAATTAAAATTGTTCTGTGTGAAATTTACATTGGCCCATAACTATAATTACGACTAGATCACTTATTGTTACTGTACATGTGATTAAACATAATAAAAGTATAAGAATTAACTTTTGGTTGATGAACAAGATTCGTGTTGTATAGGATGCAGTTGCAATGAGTTATTTGTATGAGAAATAATCTAATTATGGTTTTTGATGGTTTGTGGAACAGTAACTTAATAGATTTATTTGAATTTATTTAATTTGAATTCGACTTATTTCGAATGTTATTTAATTGTAGATTATTAATAAATGCTAAGATAGTTTAGATTTGTTAGTTATAACGGAGAATATTTTTATAATGCATTGGATTTGTAGCTAAATTGATACTACTTTTTTGAGCAACATATAATTTAACAAAATTTCTAATTTAAGCAAGAGTGGAAGCAGGTTAATCGAAGTTCAATTCGGTATTTATAAATTTTGATTTGGTGAACATCTATCGCTATTTCAGGATCCTTTTAGATGTTGTACAGCTAACTTTTTATCGGCATTAATCACTTTTTTCCTATAAATGCAACGATTGTTCATAGCAAAGTAAAACGAAGCGCTGGGTCTAAGGATCACGAACAAAGATCTAGAAAGATCAAAATCATGATAATGATCAATAAAACCTACTATAAAACGACTTCAATTTCGTAATACTGTACCTTTGGTTTCCTTTTACATGCATTTTTTCGCTAAAAATGCTAACTATTCTAACCAAAAACATCTAATTCTTGATTCGAAACGGTTAAATATGTAGCACAAATATGAAAGAGCTTTCCCAGAGGGTTAAAGAGTTGTGACTTGTCTAGATTAACTATAATCCGTTTTCTATTGAAAAAAAATAAAAAAATAGCATTAAATCTATATAGGCACTTTATTACTTTAATTACAAATTATTAAATTTATTATTATTAAGAAAAAGAAACCAACCAATTTCAATGGTTGCAGTTTTTTTTAAATTTTTAATTACAAATTTTTTAAAAAAATACATAATATCAAATAACAGAATAGATACAGAATTTAGTGATTCAAAATTTTCAATCGTAATTATAGAGTATAAAGAATTAGGCATGTTCATATAACATATAACAATATTAGTTATATAACATTTATTTTATATTTTTTATATTGGTTTATAATTATAATTTGTGCCTTAATGATTAATTTTCAAGGAAAATATGTTTATAATTTTAATAATACCTGACAACAACTGAAAAATGATATCACAACACGAGAAACTCAAGAAAATTAATCACCATAATTACAAATAATAAAAATATTATAATAATATTTATTTTGAATATAAATCATTAAATTATTAATCTAAATATTGTTCAAGTATGTTATATTTAACGTTCACCTAAGTCACATAATTCGGTCCATTCTTTCGGAGGTTTCATTTTTAAGACAACATCTGGAAGTGTGACCAACTGCATCAAAAGACCAGATTCCAAATGCCACTATAAAAAAGATAAAGAAGTTTTAAAATCAGAATTGTATTTCATTTTTTCATGTATCGCCAAAAAATCTTTACATACCTCGTAAAAAAAAATAAAATAGAAATGAAATGAAAGAAAAAAAAAATGTTAGTGAATTTGTCAAAAAAAAAAACAATATAATGAACAAAAACGGAATGAACGATAGCATATCATGTGACAGTGTATTCCCCAGACTCCGGGATTGTCGGAAACAAATCTGATGGCCATCCACCTAAAAAAATTATAATCGTCTATTTAGTCTGTTTTTCATTTTATTAATGGGACTATTTGTCATCCATTATATGTCAACGTGAAAGAAAACGCGAAAATTTTTTTTTACCCTGAGCCAGGTATTGTTGCAGTATCACGCTTGATTGGATTGTTTGTATTTAACTCATCTTTATTAACTTTATCTCCATCTCCGGTTCCAAGTACCCAAAATTGGTATCCATGCTAAGTTTTTAGAAAAAGTTAATTTTTTAAATCATTTATGCCGATTAATTATTTTACATACAATATGAAACGGATGATCGCCTTCGTCATAATCTAAAAAAAAATTTGTTAATAAAATCATAAAATTGAAACCTCTTATAAAATTATTAATATATTATACTTACTGATGAAATAAAGATCAACTACTTCTCCATCTTTATCAAAAACATAGGCATTTGCACTACGTTCGTAAGATGATTTCCCTTTAAAAATTTTATCTAAAGTCGGAAAATTTATATCGGGTATATAAGAAGATCCATTAAGGAAAGCTTTAACAATTCCTGTTTTATTCTTATGAAATTCAATTTCGAATTCAAATTTTTTCGTTGCTTCAGGAATCTTTTCTTCTTTAAGTGGTTGTAAAGTCTTATGATCTAGATCAACGCATTCTGCCAAGGAATCTGACCATGGATTGTCTTTTGGTTCAGCATCATTGGGGGCTCCTTCATAATGTACTATAGCTTTTATAATAGGAAGATTAGCTGCAGCATCTGGCATGCATTTCTTTTGAAATTCAGAACGCATTATATAATTATCAACAGGTTGGTTTGCAGTAACAATAACAGAATATCTTTGAGCGACATTGATGGGAAGACGATTGATTTTATTTCGTTTAGTATAAGAACCGTCTGCTTCTATAACTTCCATTTCATGTTTATCAATAGAAAAGAAGAATGCCGAAAATGCGCTAGAAAAATAAAAGTGCTCGTCACTTTTAATTTTTTTTTTTTTGAATTTCATAATACGATGATGTAGATTACCTAGTATTAATGATACGAAGGCGATATTTTTTATTTTTAACAAATTCAAATTTAGCAAGACCGGCATTGTCCACACATTTAGAACCCGATGGGGCCTTGGAACAATCGAAATTATTTTTTCCATTGATCAAACCGTTATCGGGAACTGTAGATGTAGGAATCGTTCTAATTAGTATCACGTGGTCATACCCTTTGTACTGATATCAATCTTTCTTATTATACCTGGCTATTATAATATATAACGAGAATGAATTAATATGAATTTAAGAATTTCGAATTAAACTTCAAAACATTAGATTTACCTCTATTCCTTTACTTTCAGGAGTTAAGAATTCTTTTAATAAAGGTTGTGCATTGGTGTGATGATAATCATTCAACATGACAATAATTTCCTCATCATATTCCGATTTATACGGATCATCAGGATCATGAACAACTAATGAATTAAATAAAGAAGTCATAAGGAATTAGATTAAAAAAAAAAAAAAAAAAAAAAAAAAAAAAAAGTCGATTTAAATTAAATAATTAAATAACTTACTTAACGCGCCAAAAGCTCCATCAACATATTGCAACGTTTCATGTGCATGACTAAAGAAATATTATAGATAGATAGTAAGTGAGTACTTAGGAGTTCAAATGATTTTTTTTCTCAAAATACTTACTACCAATGAGTGCCGGCTTCTTCGGGAACAGTGAAATTGTAGGTGAATTCGTAATCGTCTGGTATAACGCATTGAGCCTGATAGTGTACGTGTTAATCGATGATTGGTCAAGATTGAAAGAATATGAATCAGTTGTTTCCATAAACTCACCATCCATGGTACTCCATCGTACCTATATAAATCGGTTGTGAAATTAGTATGGTCTTTGTAAAAATTAATTCCGGTAAAAAAAAAATCCACATACCAAGGAGTCCCTCTTTGAAGCATCCCATGCGCATGAATAGCTAATATTTCATTTTGCAATATGTGTTTAAAAACGTGTACAACACTAAATCATAGGAAAATATTCGTTGCAAATTACCTGTTGGTTCTCCCAATTTATTACGAATTTTCATCAGAATACGATCTCCTTTGTTAACTTCTATGGTTGGTCCAGGATATTGTCCATTAACGGTTGATAATTGACGAGTAAATCCATCTGGAGCTAAAGTAACTTTTTCTATAGTGAGATCAATAGTATTTGTTTTTGGTTTATACCCTCGCTTCAAAATTGGCGTGGGCGAGACTACTGCTGTCCAAAAAATAATATAAAAGAAAAAGATCCCATAAAAAGTCATTGTTATATTATCATTAATTTAAACGCGTTAAATTAATTAGAATTAGGGATATCTTAGCAGTATTTTATATCTTTCATTATCATATGTGCTATGAATGGCCTTATGACATATTCTAGAGTGAAAGTAAGTCGTACATAAAAGATCGTTGTTTTTTTTATAGTAATTCATTTAATTTCGTTTACGATAAGTATAATTTTATTTTATAATTTTGATAAGGCGGCCATTTATCATATGTTTTCTTGTGAAAATTCTTTTTATTTTCCTTTTTTTGATATAATAATAATAAATTGTTTGGGAGTGATTAGGGATTGGAATCGATTCAATCGAAAGTCGAATCTTTATTAAATTGTACAGTAATAATATTCGGTTACGGTATGATTTCCCGAAAGCTATTTCCCCGACATGTCATTTACCCGACATCACACAGGTGACAATTTGCTAAAAATATATTGCCACAACCAACAAAATGCTAACCCTAACCCTATGTGATGTCGGGAAAATAGTTTTCGGGAAAATGGGTTTCGGGAAAGTGAGAACCAACGATAATAAATATTCACTGGTTGAACATATGAAAATCGACTTGGTCGAATTGTTATCGTGGTTTGCAAAAAGGTGTGACCCCGCGATTTCGTGATAATGACAGTGGGGGCTCTCGAAAATTCTAGATTGCCTATTCTTCACTATATTCAACTATATTATTTGGAAATAATTCAAAAATTGCCTAATTTAGCATGAGTTTATAGATTTTATATATGACATGATGGTCTACAGAGGTCATACTTTTTTGGGGGTCGTCTAAGCGGAGCAGATCACGTGATATGAGACCAATCAAATTAAAGAATTTTGATGATCTTCGGCGATGTAAACAAGAAAGGGAAGCGAAAACCTTGAAAAATACAAAAAACGGCAGTCTAAACCTACCTTGGTGGGTTAATTAAAAATGTCGGGAAGGCAAGTTTGCTTATATATTACTACCTAAGACCTATTTAACCCTAATATAAGACGACCCTAACCCTAAAGTTAATTCGATAAAATATATTATAAGAGTCCCCTTTTTTGCAAAAAAAAAAATCCAAAATCGTCTATACTGTATAAAAAAAATTCAGATATATTAAGCTATTTATTTATTAAAAAAATTCGAACAAATATCGATATGTGCACAATTCGTTGGGGAATTGACAGTCGATTTATGAATAATAATCGACATAATCGACTATATAAGATAAATCGGGTTAATAAAAATACATCGGGCCGTTTACTTCCATATTTGGAAATCATAATAAAAGTCGATTTTCTGTGGACATACCAAATTTGAGACCGTATAGCATAATTCGCGCATAAAAATCTTGTAATAGTGGATTTTACCGTTGAAGCATTAAATTTTATATACTTCAATAGTAACACAGAAGAATAGTTCAAATAATGACGATTGCATTAAAGAACTTCAAATTAGAAATGTAAATTAGAATTTGATCTTTTTATGGTTTTTTTTTTATAAAAAAAAACAAAATTCATCATTTGTCACTCGACCTATACACAAATAAAACGATGGAATACATATATGGGATATAGCCTCGCTGCTCACGTGGTCCCCAGTCATTCCTAGCATCGCTAAACCGGTCTTATATCTACCTCTTTTTTTTCAATATCCTGGCTGTATAGTTGGGCTATCAAAGCACCAAGTTTCGATATCCGGGCTGTGCACTCGGGCTATCGATCATACCTATATCTCCCAAATACCCCAACAATAAATACTCCCAAGGGTGTCAATGCACCAACATTTTTCCTATTCTCAGCCATTTTCTATAACCATAAACATCTGTCACCAATACCACATATTTACTCAACGGTACCAAAACCTTCACATAATATCCTTACACATAATATCCGCCACCAATACCTCATATTTAACAAGCATCAACCTACATAATGGACCCGGTTCACAGTTTCGTGACAAAAATATGCCACGTGACTTCATCATTTTCCTCTTAAATAACCATCCATAATGATCTCATACTTACTCAACTGAACCAACATGTCCCACGCAATACCTCATTATTACTCATTATACCCATCACTAATATCTCACATGCGATACCTTATCCTTACCATTTCCTATACTCAGTAGGATCGGATACTAAACCTCATACTACCACCCATCAACTCTTAAGTCATGAACCTAGTTCACGGTCTCATGACAAATGGATGCCATGTGACCTGTTTATGGCATCTCAATACCTTATACTAACTAGTCGCAATCCTATGACATAGGTCTGAGTCACGGCCATTCATGGTAATACCTGATCTGTTCGATCAGGCCAACAAGCCAACCACCTTTGATCTTTGGGTTGTCCACCCAAGCTACAAAACCCTCCTATATACTCAATGGCGCCTACATTTCTTCTGAACTACCTCATTCTTACTTATTTTCCATACCCTAAACAACTTACTTAATGGAACCAAAATCTCCTATGCAATATCTCATTCTTACTCATTTCCCATACACTCAATATCTGTTACCAACACCTCATATCTACCACTCATCAACTCTACGTCATGGACCTGGTTCACGGTCTCATGACAAATGGATATCATGTGACTTTATCACAGTATCTCATTTTCCTCCTGTCCCTACCTCAAACCTACTCAACCGAACCAAACATGTCACACGCAATATCTCATTCTTACTTATTTTCCATACCATAAATATCATCACCGTTACTCATACTTACTCAACGGAACCAAAATCTCTCACGTAATGCCTTATTCTTACTCATTTCCCATATATATAATATCTGTTCCAATACCTCATACTTACCACTCATCAATCCGCTTCATGGTCTCATGACAAATGGATGCCATGTGACTCCGTTCATGGCACCTTAATTCCCTCGTAAATAACTGTCCCTTATGACCTCATACCTACTCAACCGAACCAACAACACTTCTCATGCAATATCTCATTCTTACTCATTCCCTACCCATAAAACTCTGTTACCAATACCTTACTTAAAAACCAATAATTCATGCAATACTTTATTCTTGCTATTTCCCATACTCATAATAACCGTCATCAATACCTCAAACTTACCACCATCAACTCTACATCATGGACCAGTTCACGGTCTCATGACAAATAGATGCCATGTGACTTCGTTCACAGCACCTCAAACCCCATACTAATCAATCGTGAATCTACATCATGGGTCTGGGTTATGATCTCATGCACCACTCATGGCATCTCACTTTCTCCTTCTTCAATACCTAAGCTGTTCGATCAGGCCAACAAGCCAATCACTCTGGTTGTCCACCCGAACTATCGAACCCTCCTATAAGACTGCCAAACCCATAGAGAGTTCCCACCTAGTGGTGGGTGGGCGGGTACTAACGACATAGCTAGACTTTCGTCGAGCTAGCAGCAAAGACAAAAGAGGTAGAACAATTCCCGTCTTTACCTCTCTTAAATAACCACTCCTTATGACCTCATACTTACTCAATACATCATACTATCCGACTCTTAAAACATCACCCCTGTCATCAATACTTAATACTTACCCATTATCATAGGCCCGGGTCATGGTCTCGTGACAAATGGATGCCCGTGACTTTGTTCACGGCATCAACATTTGTCACTCGACCTATACACAAATAAAACGATGGAATACATATATGGGATCATCAAGAGAATCGAATTGCGTTTTCTTTTCCTCACCCTCAAATCAGCTTGCTTACGTATGACCTCTCAGAAACCCATCCTTAGTGATGCTTTCTTCTTTGTTGCCTCCACCACCCCAAATATAGCATAACTGCATTCGAATCTATCCTCCAATGGTTCTAATTCAAGTCAATACCATCTCTCCTCACACTACTGCTGGCGCAAACAAATGTCCATCATATATAGCATTAACGGTCTTACTTTAAAAAACACCATATTTCCATAAAAAGGAATCCCATCCAGACTGAGCCGGTTGCAGAAATACTGTTGACCCGGTAAAGACCCTTGCATTATTTGGTTCGATGCTACACCCCTATTTCCCAACCCTTCTCATCGACTGTCTGGGTCTTGCTAGCTTTCCTGAAAAACACTTCTATGGGATCCTCATTTGAAGGATTTCCTATTTCTGCGGCCGCATCAAAATTCTCTCCATTCACTACTCTCAGCACAAATACTGGTAGCTGGCACATCTCATATCTCACTTATCAAATCTCAATGCCTTTTACCATCACACTATTAAGATATTTCCATTCATCACTCGAACTGATCCCTAGCTTTACTCAATTTCTTTTTGGCCAATATTTACTTCATTATTATAAACTCGCTTGCATAAAGACCTCTCCAATACTATGTACTGCAAACCTGGTGTTGCCCACTCTTGTGCGCTAACACTCCCTTCACCTACTGCCACCATCTTTTCAAAATTATCTTCGTACGCCACCCCTCTAAACCAATGCTGCTTCCCCATCTCATGAATTCCTATATCGACCATTATTCTCACTCTACCATTTCCCTTTTGCCTCACTAACCACTTTTATTGCTAATCTCTCATCTTTAGTCCCTACTTCATCATTACATAATATAGCAACTTCGACGTCTTCACTGGCAAATGATCCAGTGCACTTTTTAACCCCAATACAGCACTTCTTCTGAATTATTCTCTAAACTATTAACGCAACTGGCAACACCCTTGTAAGTTATTCTCGTCTTTTACTAATACCATTTATTTGTCCTTGTTTCCTTTAAAAATTGGATATACACCTCTAATTCCACAAAATATTTTTAGTTTTTAAATGAATTCTAAACAATCATTTAAATTAAGCATTTTGAGAGGAACATAATTAATATAATTTTCTACTTTATCATGCCAAAGCGCACGGCATATGGTCGCAAACCAACCTTTCCTATTTATATATAATTCCGAAACTCATTCAATCAGCATCTTTCTTAATTCGCAATCAAAATCTATTTTTTGATGCTTACTCATATACAACTTTTACAAATTTGATCACTATTCGATACCAATAAATAGCATTTTGTATATCTCTTACAACTCCAAGCCCATTTCAATAGCACTGAGCAATATCTATCATTCCGTCTACACCCCAAACCGGCAGATTTTTGATAATAAAAGAATGCCTTATGTCCATCCTTTTCAACCAGTTTATGTTCATCATTTTCAACTCCAATTCCATACCGATAACAATGACAAACATTATTTGTTCCAAGAACATCACCCATATAAGCAGATTTTTGATAACAAATGAACGCCTTATTTCATCCTTTTCAACTCCAATTCCATTTAGATAACAAAAACCAACATAAGTCATTGCGGTAAAATAACCCATGTTTGTGGCTTTAATGTATAATTTGAAGGCCTTTCTTTTTGGACCACGTGATACTAACGACATAGCTAGACTTTCGTCGAGTTAGCAGCAAAGACAAAAAAGGTAGAACAATTCCCGTCTTTACCTCTCTTAAATAACCACTCCTTATGACCTCATACTTACTCAATACATCATACTATCTGACTCTTAAAACATCACCCCTGTCATCAATACTTAATACTTACCCATTATCATAGGCCCGGGTCATGGTCTCGTGACAAATGGATGCCCGTGACTTTGTTCACGGCATCAACAGATATGTATAACATATGTTAGCGTCAATAATCGATCCCGTGTTATTTACTATTTTTACCGATTGTTACGGGCTAAAAGGTAGATCTACAAAATTAGACACAGTTAACTCGTGATTAAAGAAGTGTACGCCACCCAATTTGAGGCTAAATGTTTATCTATCGGGCAAGGCTTGTCGGCCAAATAGGATAAACAAACAAACGCGATACTCAAACATCCGAATAACAAGTACGCGTAGAAAGAAAGGAGAATATCAGATATAATTACAAGAGGCTACGATGTTAAATATTTTAATGAGAAAAGCAAAGCCTTTCTATGATGTAATTATTGTTGTAAGCCCCTACTTTAGAGTTCATCTTCTTACATTCTTTAGATAAATTCTTTTAAGCCTCGTAGTTTTCTTAAGGAAGTGAAAGTTATAAAAACCCTACGATTTCGCTGTTGTAAAAGGATATCCTACGGGATTCCAATAAATAAATTATATTTAATAAAATTCCCTTAATAATTCCTTGTAATAAATCGTTAATAAATAAACTAATACCAAATCACCAACGTCATGCCTCTGGCAAATTGCCTTATCACCCAAAATCCTATATTTTTTGTATATAAGTTAATAAATCTACGATTCACCCCGTAACACGATCCATCAATAACCCGAGCTATTGATGGAATTGTTATCAGACTTATTAAATAGGTTCTATGTTCAATAATGCATCAATAAAGCGTTAGTAAAAAAAAAATTAAATAAATTAATAAAATAATGATCTTATCATTACTTTTATTACTCTTTTTTTTCTTTATTGATACTATAGAGCCGCAAATATATAGTTTTCTATTTTGTGAATCCTTCAATAGAATATCAGAAAAGCATGTTAACCAACGAAGCTTAATGGATATTAATTGCTTTAAATGTATTAAAAAATCCAAGACTTCCACACAATTCAAAGCTAAAATATTGGATTATTAATACTTTTAAGATACTTTGTATTGGTATGACAGAAGATCTTCATTTACTTAATTGATGATCCAGATAAGATCTGCAGAATTATTATATTGGGACAATAGTAAATTTTGGGGATAAGTACAATATAAACTTTTATTATATGCTGAAATCTTACAACTACCACTATGGTAAGTGATTTTTTTATTAAGCTAACAGCTCAAGTCAATTAATTGAAAGTTGTAGAGCTCACTGAGACGCATCTAATGGTAGTTAGATTATTCAANATTTTTTTATTAAGCTAACAGCTCAAGTCAATTAATTGAAAGTTGTAGAGCTCACTGAGACGCATCTAATGGTAGTTAGATTATTCAAATTGGCCTAGTGTACATTGAGATATCACTAAAAAATAATTGGATGACTATATAAAACAAGGTAGGTATAAGATTTTAGCATATAATAAAAAACATAGTAATTTCTCCCAAATTCTAATATAAAAATTCTGCAGATCTTATCTGGATCAGCAATTAAACAAGATGAAAATAATTTGGGACACAAGTTTGCCCAGTAAAGAATTTTATGAAGTGATTGTGCTGCGTGTCAGGCACAGAATATAAAGGCCAAAAAAAATCTAAAAAAAAGTATTTTTTTTTTTTGTTGTTATTGATATTAAATTTAATATGTTGTTTATTAATGTTAATAGATTTTTTTTAGGTCCAAATTTTAATTCTTCCATACAAAAAATTAAACCTAAAAAGCTTATAACTGTCACTACCAAAAAAACAAATAATTCAAAATGTCCAAGGAGGTGTGAGTAGTGTTGCAAACATTTCTTAAAACAGTAACTACGGCTATGACATAAGTGTCATACTACCTTAAAGTCATAGCCATTATGCCATATATGATACTAAGTAGTATGCTGTAAGTGCTGTGAGTAGTGTGAGTGCCATGAATACCGGTAGTCAGTGTTGGCATTGGACATATGTCCATCTAATTTTATCATGATTGGACTGGACTGGACATTGGACATATACTTGGACATAGTCCAGGTCCAATATGTCCAACTATTTACTAAAATTTTTTAAAATTTTAAAATTATTTAAATTATTTATTATATAAAGTGCAATTTTGTTCTAGTGATTTTTAAATTGGAATACTAATCAGAATCTATTAATCTTTTTCCAACTTATTTCTTTATAAATATTACAATTTATTATGTATTATATATACCAGTACAATAGTGAGTTGTCATGATAAGCACAACTGTAATGATAATCGACAATTTACAAATATTTGAAAATTTTATGTTGAATTTTCTGATTGGTCGATAGCGTGACAGACGGACATTTTAGCGTTTAAATGTATTGACAAGACACCCGACCAGATTCCTGCTGTTGCCGAAAAACAAATGCGGATGTGTTCTACGCGGAATTATTAATTACATTGTTAAAATATATATGAATATTCGAATGTATTCCTTAATGTATGAAAAGTTAGCATTTAATATTTCGTGCTTTATTTTTATTCGCATTTATTTATTTATTTATTTTTTTAATGTTTTTAATTTATTATTATTATTATTATTTTCGCTTTTTTTTTTATTAATTGATAAATGGATAGTGGTTCTAAAATGACAAATGAAATTTCACGATTCACGAATAACAATTCCAATTGAGAATAAACATAAATTCGGAAATGATGCGGAACATTCCAATTGAGAATCAACATAAATTCAGAATGATGCGGAACTAGTGATGCCGAGAAAACCTTTTAACGGCACTATGTTTCAGTTTTATCACGTGGTAAAACTAATTTTAACTTTTATCGTAGGCTAAAACCGTTAAAATAAAAAATGATATATTAGTTATAACTAATGATAAAATATTAATCAAAAATTAAACTATCAAATGACATAATTGTTAAATAAAATAACGTCAAACAAATAATTTAATAATTCTTTACTTGTTCAACATGTCAAATAATATTGATAATAATCCAATTGCTACAAGCGATACTGAGGATTGTTCAATATCCTCCTCTTCTTCAATGAATAAAAAATCTAGTGGTCGGCCTCGAGAAGAAGTATGGGATGTATAATATTGATAAAAAAAAATGGAAAATACTATTCTATTCAATGTAAATATTGTTCTACGCACTGGCAAAGAGGAATACCAGCCAATATATGGAATTACATTTGGCTAATGAATGTTCTAGTTGCCACAATACAAACAAAAATATTGGCAGGATAAAATTGAGAACCAACGTAATAATTATCAAAGAACTTATAAAACAAAACGTCGCAAATCAACATATCTGGTTAATACAAATGATTCAGAGTCTCTTACAAATGATTTAGAGTCTCTTTCTATAGATCGTCAAAATTTACTTGACCGTGCTGTATTAAAAGCTTGGGTTGGATGCGGTATATCTTTTGAACTTATTGATAACCCATTTATGCAAGTTTTATTTATGCGACTTAATCCACCAACAATAAAGTCTTAAAGTTTCGTAAATTACAGTTTTATTGCATGTGTATTCGACAATGTAAAGAAAATGACTTATCACTATAATTATATACGCAGTTATAACTTTTTTATTTTAACGGTTTTAGGCCTACGATAAAAGTTAAAATCAGTTTTACCACGTGGTAAAACCAAAACACAGTGCCGTTAAAGGTTTTCTCGGCATCACTATGCGGAACATTATAATAATAAGGGGTTTCAGAATTAAGACGTATTTATTATCAAATAAGAGATGTACAAATCTTACTTATTTTTTAATTAAAATTCGAATACACTTATTTATATGATATTGTTAATCGATACTGCTTCTAATATCGTTTTATTATTATTAAATAGTTTGTTGATCTGCATAAAAAAAAATTTTACTTATTTCATTATACGATTCAAAATTTTGATACACAAATAAGATTTTTTAAACTCTTATTTATTTCCGAAATACGCTTTGTCTGGCTACTAATGACACCTGACGAATACATAAGTTAGAATAGAATGTACAAAGTACAAACTTCATATATTAATCAATATAGTTACTTTATCTGATTGATGCATGATAAATATCTTATCAGGATATAACCGTTATCCTTTTATTTAATAGGATATAAAACTGGTTATTAGATTTTGTTAAAGGTTACAACCTTTCGAATAAAGAGTTATCCGAACTAACTCCAACAAGTATGGTATTATAATGATTGGCAATTTATATACATTTCAGTAAACAGGTATACTAGAATTTACTTTATTAAATCGGAAGTTATAACATTCTACTTTACGATCACGCGATATCCTATACTTCGCACGAAATAGGAAATACTACGTTGAATCTTCTGATTGGTAATAGCGTGACGGATGGACGTTTGTGTATAATAGATGTTTTAGTATTAAATAATGTACTTTAATATATTTTGTAATCTTCCTAAGTCATTCTTAATAAATTTTAAAACAACGTACATTATTTTCAATCAGTAAAAATTAAAAAGATAAATTAAATAAAATAACCAAGTGATAAAAATTTACGACCATTAATTACTTATATCGCATCTGCATAAATAAAAATAATAAAAATTTACATAAAGTTTTATATAAATAAATTTAAAAAAAAATAAATTTGCGTAAATTAATTTTATTAAAAAAACTTCTTTATAAATTAAATAAAAAAATTGCATAATCAAATAAAAAAAGTGCAATAGTAAAAAGTCATATGATTAAGAAAAATGACGAATGTATTTCTATAGAAGTCCAAAAATAAGAGACAACAAATTAATATTGCACATATTTATTTATTTATTTATACTTTCTTTTAAAAATACTAAGCTATACATTTAACCTTAAAAGCTACTATAAAATTTTTGGCTTATTATTAAGAAAGCTAGCTATTTGCAAAAAATGGTGCTTCCAAATCAGGTAAAAATAAAATATTTAATGGCCACTTAGCCTTCCAATCTTTTACCATATATTCTTCATTAACTAATGATTCATTATTAATATCAGTTAATTCTGAATTTGATAAATTATTTTCATAAGAATCATCGTCAGAAATTGATGTCCATAATGAAATAGTGTCTTCATCATCTTCACTAGCATCTTCAAATTCTGCATAGCTGTCCTCATCATCAGTATCATCTGCAGAACGGTCCAATAAAAAGGTTGTTGATGTTGATTCATAAAGCCTTTTAAGTTCATTTAATTCCTGAACCTGGCGATTTTGATTAAGAATACCACGTAATTGACTAATCGCTAATACCTTATGAAACTATAAAATAATATAAATGAATGAACAAAATAAATAAATAAATATGTAAATAAATAAATAAATAAATAAACAAAAATAAAAAATTATTACTGGTAATCTATTATGTCGATTGGAGTGAATAAACCCCATTGAAGACCAAAGTCGTTCAACGGATGCTGCATTTATACATATTCCATGAATCCGTAATGCCACCTGACCTAGTTCTTTAGCACGTGATGCACAATAGTTCCAGAATCCAATTACATCATTACCAAATTGCCTTGATGTTGTTGCATTAAATAGTGATTTTTTTTGGCGAAAAAGTTCAAGTTCACGTAAAATTGAATTTGGTTGGTTATGAAACCATTCAGAATAATAATATAGAACAAATTCACCTATGTCAACCCATGTTAAGTTTTTTAATTCGGGGTTAAATTTATCCATTTGATATATAGGATGAAGAACAAAAGATAATACCAACAATGGCTGCTCCCAGGAATTCCAACACTTTTCTAAATGATTTAAAAGTTGTTGACCCAGATAAACATCATGATATTCTTTAATTGTTTTAGCTAAGTAACCAAAAGAATGCATTACTTCAAAAAGCCATGCTTTATCATGTTGCAACAAGTTAAAGCAAGCACAATAAGGTAACAATAAAGATTTAATATTTTTTATTTGTCGGCACCAGTTATTATCATTTATAATTTCACATATTTTTTTGCAATAAATTAGAAGAATTTCAAAAATCAGAAGACTCATCATCACTTGAATCATCACGGGGCTCATGTCTTGCAACTAATGTCTAAAAAGATTTGTATTAATAATTAATTATTAACAATAAATATTTATTAGTTTAATTAAACTTACTTTAAGAGCTTCTTTCGTTTTAAAAAGACTTCCTAAACAATAGTAATAAGAATTCCATCTTGTTATACTAGGTTTAATAAGTGTTACATATTTATAATACAAAATTTCTTGCTGTTCTCGTAATTTTCCAATAAAATAAGCATGGCTAACATTTCCAAAATATGTTGCTATAGTAGTTGCATTATCAATAGCTTCTTTAAAGGTTGGAAATTCCTTGAAAATTTCACCAACACATAAATTAATTTGGTGAGTGAAACATGGCAAGAAAATCTTTTCTGCATGTTTTACTTGCAATTGTTTTCTATATATTAATTTAATTTATTTAAAATTAATAATAAAACTGTGACAAAACAAATTTAGTTAAAAATATTAAAATAGTATAATTACCTTGCTGTAGCATAAGCCGCTGCACTATCAGGACCCCGAAATATACATAGATAGGACAGGTATGAGTTTGCTTATTTTTGAGGTTTTTTATACAGATCTTTTCTATTTATAGTAATTTTTTTGCTTATTTTTGAAGTTTTTTCCACAGATCTTTCTTTTTTTAGTAACCCTATAATTAACCTGACCTATCTTTGTATATTTCGGAGTCCTGCACTATCTGTAACTAATGCTATGACTTTAATATTTTTAGATTCTAAATCATTAAACAACTCTTCAATTTTTAAAATAATATCGCTCTTTCAGCACTAACATCTTGAGCTTTGTATATTAGAGGTTCACCAGAAGAAGTAATTAAAACACTTCCCAATAAGTTTTGTTTAATTACATTAGTCCAACCATCCATAGTTACAGTGATTCCAACTATATCTTTTTGTGCAGTTTCTTCAATTTTAGACATAAATTCAGAAACTGCCATATGTAAAAGTTTTCCACTTAATTTTTTACGAGTTGGAAGAGTAATTTTAGGATTAAGATATTTAAAAGGAGCCAATGAGTCTGGGTTTTCAACATATCTAAAACTTCATCCATTTGTTACTGTCATTTTGAGAATCATATAATAGAATTTTGATTCTTTTGCTTTAGAAAGCTTACGTATAACATGAGAATCTTAACGGCCCTTTAGATTCATTTGAATCATCTTGACTTTGGTCACTAGATTCATTATCATTATCTATTAATATTATTCCTAAAGTTAGTATTTAAATTTAAAATTGTGTAAATAACAATATAATATGTTTATATTTACATTTGCGCTTTTTTCTTGATTTTTCGCTATCTGTATCATTTAGTACTTTTTCAACTTCACGTTCACTTTTCTTATTTTTAAAGTATGTACAGTTTTTTAAATGCACTTTAACAAGTCGCTTTGTATTAACAAATTTATTTGAATATGTGTATTTGTGACTTTTGGCTTCTTTACATGCAAGACAAATAGCAAATTTGTTGTAATCATTGGACTTTTCTTTTAAGACTTCAATAAATTCAGTCAAACGATGTTGAATAGGTTTGTTTTTTCCCATTATTTGGTAGTAATAAATTTAATTTGAAAAGTGCTTTATCTAATATGTTAACATTACTATTTTATATAAAATTGAAACCAAAATTTATCATTCACGTATTTTTAATTAAAAGTATATTAATGCGTATATTAAAAAAGGATAATTATTAATTTAAGCTTATGGTAAGGTAAGATTTATATAAAGAGAAGCTTATTGTTTTTGTTTTTTACGCCCAAGTTATTAGAGTAACTGATTATATATATCCTTCTGTGGCATAGCTTGAGAAAATGTAGCTTGTTAGAATTACCATAAGTAATATCCATCTAATCTTTTTTTTAAAAAAATTCCAAATATATTTAGATAATTTAAGCGAATATGAGAAATAATAAATAATTTTAAATAAATATTGGTTACAAGAAATTTATACTGTCTACTTTAATATTAATTAGAACGTATTTTTATTTATGATTTAAAATACGCTTAATGAATGAAGTGTACTTCCACAGGTATATTGCTACGATTTCTAAAGTCCCAGCACTGCCTATGCAGCCGCAGAGTCTAAACACCGACTATTGAAGGTCTTTGCACTGTTATTTAGCTGCGAAGCCTGAACACCCACTATCGAAGGTCCTTGCACTGCTATTTAGCCGTGGTGCCTTATTTCCACTACTGGGGGCACAGGTGGGACGGTAGAGCCAGCCTCTTCAAGGTGAGCAATAGCGAAACATAAGTAAACCCTTCTTCCTACTAAACAGCTGTTCCTTATGACCTATTTCCCAAACTTTCTAAACGATTCACATACCAGAAACTCCCTTCATACCTCTAGGTTGATAATCACATTCTTAAAACCACCAACAATAAATCATATGCAATCATAATACTAACGCCAAAAAAAACCTGCATCTAACATAGTGTTCTGCAAGAACCAGACCGGGCGGGTATTTTTGAAGATCCTGATCTGGTCCAGAAACCAAACCGGATCTAAATTAGGGGTCTGTCTCTTTATAACAAAGATTCGGGTCTGGTCCGGATTCGTGCGATAATTTTTTTTATGTATATATGCTCTACGTCATTTCTCAACTTATCAATTATTAATTGACTCTTCATTAATAAAATTGCAATCGGCATAAAATTAATAGTCGATTCGTATATGCTGTAAGGGGTTGTTGGGGTGGCGGTCTTGTAATTAAATGAATATTTTTTTTTGTTATTATTATTATTATTATTATGGCAGGACTAACACTGGACTAATGAATTTTTAGAGAATTAATATAGCATGATTCAGAAATTTAATTCCTATATTCAGATAATTCATTGTTTATGCCAAGAAACACGGCGATTATAAATAATATGGGAGGATAAAAATCCAACAAGCGATGACCATGAGAAAAATAAATTATAGAATCAGGTATCGCACTTTAAAAGTTAGACTAACAATTTTATGCGGCAGGAGTGTTACATCGATGTGAAGATGTAATATGCGAAGTTCTTATATCAGCGAAATATAATAACGTAAACTTGCATAAGTTATTACGGCCCGAAATATTGCGCAATAATTACGGTCTAGACGAAATATTGCGCAAATAATTGCAAAACATTGCGCAATAAATAACGTAATATTATGAAATATATTACGCAAAATTACGAAAATTATAGCGTAATATTACGTTATATATTGCGCAATATTTCGAATTAATTCGAAACAATTCGAATAGACGTAAATGGTTCAAACAGCAAAATATTTAAAACTAAAAGATAGCTACTAATAAGTAAGTAAAGATAATCAATTCAAATTTATCAAATTCGATTCGAAATATTTCGGTGAATTTCAAATTAATTCGAAATAAATTAAATATGAATAATAGGAAATATATTTAAACGAAATTATTATCCGATTTATTAGATATTTTCGAATTAATTCGAAAAAAAGCAAAATAAATAAACTTTATTTAAATAAACAAAATATAAATTTTATAACTTAAAATATATTTTATTAATAATTTTATTTTTTATTTTATTTAAAATTTTAAAAATTACATAAAAAAAAAGCTAAATTATAGAAAATCCTAAAAGAAATATAAAAAAAAAAAATAAAAAACAAAAAAACGCAGCATTATTCAAATAAAAAAAAAACAAAGCAAAAAATAAAAACTTTTACTTATCATCATCAACCGTAAATTTCTTATCATCATCATCATCAACGTCTGAGGCCAAAGAATCATCATCAACCGGTTTATTTATGTCTACTTCGGGTACATCTTCTTGGTTAGTTGTTTCTTCATCAGAACTAACTCGAACTATTTCGGATTATTAATAAAATAAAAATTAAAATTAGCTAATTCGAAATATTGCGAATTAATTCAATTAAGTTGTTAAAGTTAATCTTACTATACTTTCGCCGTTTATTAGTCTAAATAATTCATAAAAATTAAAATAAATTCAATTAAATTAAATAAAATTAAAAAATTTTACCTTTTCGGAAAGTTTCGAATTGTTTTTACGTTTATAAACCTTTTCCTAATTAATTTGAATTATGTTATTAGTTTTAACATTTTTGATATAAATTTAAATAATTTAAAATTATTTTTACTATTTCGACTTTATTCGAAATTGGTTCTTTAAATTTATCACTTTCTTCATCACAAGAATCAACTTCTGAACATGGATTTGATAATGGGTCGCTATTTTTTAATCTCACCTATTTTATTCGAAATAATTCGAATTTAGTTGATTAATTTATGTAATTAAACAAAAATAAATTTAAATACTTACTAAATGTCTTGCAGCCAATTTCTTTATGACATTTTCTTCTATTGTTTAATTTACCATAATCTGGGTTGAGTATAGTTTGAGCTACTGCTATTGCATAAACTACATTTTCTTCGGAAGCATCTTCTTCAGGCCAAATTTTCTTTAATACCCTAGCTATATATGTCTCTAAAGAACCTTCTTCTATTTCTTTAAATAGCTTCTTATAACAATCTTTTGTCTTTTTCGAGCCCTTCCAAACTCGAATCTATTCTGATGAAGCCGAATTATTTATGGGATCTAAAAGATTCCCAAAAACAAAAAACGTATTTTTCTTTATACTGCTTGTTAATGTACCTCGCAATGATCTAATTTGTTTCAAAAGCTATAAGTATTGTAAATAGTAAATTAAAATATTTTAAAATAATTCGAAATGTTTCGAAATAATTTTAATTATTTCGAAACTATTTGAAACATATAAAACATATAAATAAAATAATAAGGTTTTACTGGTCTATTGATGTTTCTTGTATAATAGGCATTCCACTGGTTCGGCGTATTTTTCTTGTAATCTTCTTTATAATTACTCCTGACATATCTATCTAATTCCGCCCTAATTAGCTCTTCTTCGGGATAAATCGCTTTAGTTAGAATTTCTTTAGATACGCTTTTAATCACATCCTATAAATAAAATTTATTAAAGTTATTTAAAATATTAAATTATCTTAAACATATTATTATAATATTAAAAAGATAAATTGAAACTTAATAATTACTTCTTTAAATGTTTTATCATTGGAAAAATCGAAGTTAGAGTTTAATTTTTCCTCAATATCTTTCAATCTAGTTTCCATAATCCTGACGACGCTTTAATATCTTTAACTTCCTTAAGTAACTCGCCTTGATTCTCAATAATCTTCGAAATAGATCTTGCAAGTGCTTATAAATAAATAGAATAAATTAATCAAAATAATGTTAAAATATTTTAAATACATTCGAAACTATTTGAATTTTCATAATAAGGCGAAGTTCCACTCGGTCCAATTTCAAGGCTATCGACTTTATCGTAGAAGCTTTCACTTAACTCAGTTCTGCGAGTAGATTCAAGGCTTGCCTTCTTTGTGGTTGACTTGTTATCAGA
>QKWP01000835.1:0-60120 GCA_003550325.1 Gigaspora rosea
GTTCTCTGTCTACCGCTCGGTAAAACTTAAGTATTAGCAATATCTGAAAATTAATATATAATTATTATATTAGTATATAATTACTCGTGATGTAATGATAATATTGTCTATATTCGCGCTTGTTTTTCTTTTGTTATTACTCATTATTATTAATATACTTATTACATTATATATATATGCAGAATCAGATAATGTGAATATTACTTACTAAGCTGTACCAATATACATCTTTTCATCAACTTTAGCACTTATTACAACATTAGAAAATATAGGTTTTCTGTGAAATTTCGCGGTAGCATGAATAATATCAGTGCTATCTAAAGCTGCTGATGCAAAAAATTCTATCCGTGCATCATCGTCAATTGATATAGTTGATTCCTCTTCAAAAAATTCGTCGAGGCCGGTTAGCAGGTTTTGCAAACCTTCTTTTTGTAAAGAGTCTATGTCTTTATTTTTTTGAAGAAGTCATCAAGATCTTCCAAATTTATTGTCCACAACTGCTTTTCGAACCCTTTTGTTCTTCGTTTCCTTTTGGAAACTTCTTTTTCAGTTAACTTTTTACTTTTAACCTATATACCGTTATTAGCGATATATGGCCATTTTATTTAATATATATGAATAGGGACCAAATTGGCAAAAAAATTTGCGTCACAAAAAATTAATTATCATGAATTATCGATGCATCAATAATTCATGATAATTAATTTTTCGTGCCACAAATTTTTTTGCCAATTTGGTCACTTTTTAGTCTACCGTATTTATTATTTGTTTTATATATTTTTTTTTGTTTGACATGCAGTAGAGATTTTTGACATAAGTCTTATGAAGTGTTTCATATGTTTCCATGGACATGCTATTTACTAACCCATATTCTTTAATTGCAGGTATTATATGATAGCACCAAGAATGTAGTTTTGGGAGTTGGAGGCCACTTCGAGAATATTTTGAAAATATTGCAATGAATTCTTGGGCCCAATCCATAATAAATGTCTATGATATTATACATTAATACTGTAATAAAGCATTTGTAAAGATAAGTGTTTGTTTTATCTGAAGCTGATTACAAAAATTGGTTGTAAACGATTCTTTTCGAGTGGCCATATACATTCGAAAGAACTTGCAGTGAACCTGACATAACTGCTTATTACTAACACCTGGCTTTTCATAATTATTATATAGATTATCTAGGGCAAAGATTATTATTTTCATTATATTTCGCAGTTTATCAGCTGTTAAATGTGTTATGTCAGATATATTCTTCATTATTTTGAGGCCGTGGAATCTAGGAATCAACATTAATCGTTGTTCAAAATTTTGAATTACTTGGCTCTCACACTGCTCAAGTAAAAGCTCTTTAGTAAAGTCTAGCATATACTTGAAGAGGCCAAGATCCAAGATATGCATTCGATCGGGAACGATTGCTTCATATATATTGAAGTTACTATAATTATATATTAATTTATTATGGTATATATTAATTTATTATGATTATGTAATTAAATTATATATTAACATTATAATTAAATATTTAATTAATAATATTATCACAGGTTGAATCAATGAATAACGGGTACATATTGGAAGACAAATCTCCTGATATGTACCCCTTCGCTATGTAATTCATTTTTTTGTAGTTGTATTATTCTATAGACCCGCCAAATAACTGTAGCATATCAGTAGCATATTAGATATCGAAAGGTAGATCATAATAGTAACATAATATTAATATACTAGAACATCCCTTGGACAAGAGTAAGGTACCGGGACATCCCAGTATGTTAATATTATGTTACTATTATCGATCTACCTCCCGATATCTAACCTATATGCTACCAATATGCTACTGATATGCTATAGTTATTTGGCGGATCTATAGAATAATGGGTACATATTGGAAGATTTGTCTCCCGATATGTACCTGCTATTCACTGATTCAACCTGTGTATATTAATTCAATAATAACTATTGATTACATACCCTATCTCCCAAAATGCATTTACTTCAGGATGAATTGAATTATCTTTTGCTTCACCGTTATTAATCGCTTGTATCATATTATTTGGTGTTCTAGGTGAAGTATTATTTAAATTTATATAATTCAAATCATTCCTTGATACTAAACATGAATAGCAAGGCCGTCTTGAAGTAGATGGTTGATAAACATTTGCTATTTTATCTGCTTCAGCTAAATCGGCCAAAATCGTTGAAATTCGAGGAATGAAGGTGACTATTTCATCACGAACAACAAAGTTAAGCTCTGGCTTATCCGCTATAGGCCTGAGAAGAATCGCCATACACTTCTGAAATACCTCTCTTTGTACTTTACGGAACATTTTAGAATTTTTTGTTTTAGTATCCTTGGCCTTTAAGATTGGAAGGTATCCAATTAATGCTTTAAGAATATTGGATGGCCGGAGGATTTACCCATATGATCAAGGGTTGTTGCATCTAGTGATGCCACTGAAATTGATTTTTAAAAAAGGCCTATTTCGTCTTCATTAGAGAAAATTAAAATTTTTTATAAAGAAGAGCAAATAAAATTTATATAGATATGTTCCTTATAATTTCGTCTATTCAAAAAAATATCAAATAATTTTGTCTTTCAAGTAAAATAGATCAAAACCAATTTTGTCTTCAAATTTTATTTCGGGTTTTAGAACCCGAAATGCTTTCGTCCTCATGTATAGTTGCATCTGAATATAGTATTATCAATAGTAAACAATAACCAGGAAGTAATGCCGATTCTTCTTGCCTCCACCAATTACAGTTATACTGTTCCTCAAATACATGATGTTCTATACCATTAATTACTTCTTTTTTATCTACATATTGAAGAACTAATGACTGATTGATACTATCGATTATTAATAAAGACTTTATAGTCTTTATTAATGATCAATAGTAAAACATAAATTCAATGTTTTGAAACGTTGTAATTGGGATTCCTTTGAACATCATATAAGAAATGTTAGAGTTATCCAAAAATTCCTTTCCCATTCTTGTAGACGGAGGTAATGGTGAAACATCCAAACTTGAATATTTGTTGAAGAAGTTTATAATAGAATCACTAGCTGAATTAGATAGTTGATACTTATTAACTATTTCCATAAATTCACAATAGGCTTCGTTAGGCCATTCTATGGCTGGTAGATGTAGTAAAACATCAAAAGCATCTTTATATGAAGCACCTTCATAGTCTTCAAGATCATCATCGGGAAATTTTATATATAGATTTATATCGATATATAGCTTATAATCAGTACTTATCGTTTGCATTTTAACGATAAAAATCGATAAACCTGTTATTACTCGATATATATTAAGGATTGATCTAATTCGATTAGTAAATGCATATCGATAAAAATATATTTATCAATTATCATCGAATTTTTTTAATCGTTAATTTTAGATTATACATTTTGAATCGATTTATATCTTATATAATTAAAATACATCTATATATATTTAATATACACTTTAAATTAAATATGTACTTAAATATACATCTAAATTAGAACATGAAATTGTTTATTAGATATTCATTCAATTTGTTAAATCTCAGCACTATATGTACAGTTCTGTCAATACTCTCTAACGGTATGCAGGTGCAATGCTTGAGTAATTTCAATTTAGGACACCCCCATAATTCACCATCTTCCTCATACTAGCGGACTAGGGCGAACTCAAGCAGATCTTTATTTGCTTGATAAAACTTGAGTATTAGTATTACCTTGATAGATAAATATTCTTGTTATTCACGAAGTTAGATGTAAATGAAAATTATGTCTAACTTCGGGAGTTATTTCGCTTATTATCGTTATTAACTCTCTTTTATTGTTAGTTATCTACGATGAAAAGCATACGATCAGATTAAAATATTAGCAATACTTACCAAGCCATACCAACTTATTTCTTTATTTTCATTACTACCACTAACTATAACATTGGAAAACATCGCACTTCCGTGAAAGCTTGATGTAGCATGAATTATAGTAGTATTTTCTAAAGAAGCAGAAGAAAATATCTATATGATTATCTTTGTGAAGAAAGTAACTGATTCCTCTTCGAAAAATTCATCGAGGCCAATTAAAAGGTTTTGAAAACCTTCAATTTGTAACAGTGATGGCAAATGACAAGGTCATAAAAATTTTTATGAAAATGACTATAAATGACATGTCATTTTAAAATGACAATGTTATTTATTATAAAAAAAATTTATACAAAACCATGGTAATATGACAAGTCATAAAAAATATTTTTATAAATGACATTAAAATGACAAATAAATGACAGTATTACTATTATCAAAAACATTACCAAAAAATAATTATCGATGATCATAAAATTCATCACATTCCTTCAAATCAGCTGAATTCGATCTATTTATATCGGAGTTATTATTCAACATTTCTAAATTGGACTTTCCTTATAAATACAAAATAACTCCCAAAAGTGTAATTTCGAATTCTGATCGAATTAAGCTTTATCTTGGCCATTACTCAAACCATGCCCCTAGACATTATTTTGCATTTTTTATAGTTTAACATCTATTCCTGGTTTAGCGTGACTTAGTGTTCCAAATCGTTAGTTGAAAAACCTACTAGTTGGCAACTTTTCAACTAATCGATTTATTATCAACTGGTTCGATTACAATTAATTGCTAGTTATCAACTAGTTATCAACTAGTTATCAACTAACTATAATTTATATTAATCAACTAAACAATATAACAGAAATCACAACCATGGATTGGTAATTAATAATACTTCTTGGTTTGAGATGTATCTGGTGTGCATTTTTTTTTATTTCAACTTTGCCCGTTTTCAGTGTGTTTTACACCAACAGGTTATGCTCAAAAGCATAAAGGCATTATTCTTCGTATATAATATGAATTGCTCCAGGTATCAAATCATAAAGTCAGTACTTTACAGTTGTTATTTTTCAATTTTCACTTATTGAAAAAATGATTCGGGCGATTCTTGACGTAATAGATTAATAATAATAAACGTAGTTCATATTTATTAATGATTTAATAATTTAAAGTAGTTCTTTTAGTGGCACATATTTCATTTTTTTCAATTATACTTAATCGTTTTTTTTGTTTTATATCTATATTTGAATCGGCCTTTTTTTTTAAATCACTACTAAATATTAGATCTACCATTAAATCATAGATTAGATTTAACCATTTTTTAAACAATTTTACAGTATATAATCCATTATAGTAGAGCTTTGGATTGATTATTTGTGTTCATATTCAATTTAACGGATATTCGACGGATTTTATTATTAACTTTAGTATTCAAATGATAACAAATCCAAGTTCTATAATGTGTTATAATATTCTGTGAAATATAGGTGAACAATCTACATCTTTTTCAAATTTCCATTACATAATAAGCGAGATGTAAAATAGTAAAACTATTAAAGGAGGGAGAGCGTATATGTTTAACCGATTTAACTCTAATAGATACTAGAAGATAAGTTTCTGATTTACTCGAATAAAGGTCTCTTCGGCTCTACACTAGCTTACTTCCTTTATTTTCATTAAGTAAATTGGAGGGAACCCAACCCCTCTTCATCTGTCTCTTTCTTTATTGAAGTCAAATTCATTCGTTTATATACATTTGAATTTAATATACGACACATTGATGTGTTATTTGCCACGTTAACATACTGTTTAACACTACATGCTTTTCAACAATGGTACTACTAAGCTTAACATGTTGACGTACTATCGAGAATGTTTATAATCTGTGTCCCTTAACATGCATAAGTGCTAACACGTTAACGTGTTATGAAGATTTTACAAAAAGGGGTTATTTATGTTAATCAAGTTTATAAAGATTAACATTTAAAAATAATCATTCTAACAGCTCATTATGGTTAGCATTATCATTCTAACAACTTTTAATGATTAGTGTTATATAATCATTCTAATAGTTTTTATGATTAATGTTAAATAATCATTCTAGCAGCTCTTTATAGTTAGCGATAAATAACCATTCTAAAAACTCCTTATGGTTATGTTAAATAATCATCCTAATGGCTCTTTATTGTTGCCATTCTAACAAGCTCTTTCGGATAAGCATTTAGTGTTTGGATTAGAATAGTTAAGATATGGCTTATGATTCGTAAGACATTTGATCAAATATTATCAACAAACAGTGATGTTTAATTGATAGATATCACTATAAAGAGCTTTTAAATATATATTTTCAAAATTCTTCGTATCAATGCAAATATCAATGTGATTATTAATAATTGTTATATAAACTATAAATGACAAGTATAGTCATAAAAAGATAAATGTTTTTTTTATGACAAAAATGACTTGCCATATGACAAGGTGTCATTTATTTTTAAATGAAAATGTGCCATCACTGATTTGTAACGGGTCCATATCATCTTTATTTTTCTCAAGGAAATTATCCAGGCCCTTTAAACTTAATGCCCACAAATATTTTCCAAACCCTTTCGCTTTACGGTATTTCTTTTGAGTTGCTTTTTCAGTTAATTTCTACCGCTTGACCTATTAATCGTGAATATTAGTGCAGGACTATACATGAGGATGAAAGCATTTCGGGTTCTAAAACCTGAAATTAAAATTTGAGGACGAAATTGTTTTTGACCTATTTTACTTGAAAAACGAAATTATTTGATGCTTTTTTTGAATAAACAAAATTATAAGGAACATATCTATATAAATTTTATTTGCTCTTCCTTATAAAAAAATATTAATTTTCTCTAATGAAGACAAAATAGGCCTTTTTCAAAAAATCAATTTCGGTGGCATCACTATGCAGGACGAAGATATTCTGTGGTGATATTTATTTTTAAATATGCATCACAAAAAATCATCATCCTGGTTATTACTGATTAATAGCGATTATTAACTATAATTATAACATACCGTCTTTATTATTTGTTTCATATAGTCTTTTTTATTTGACATGCGATTAGGAATTTTTACATAATCCTTATGAAGAGTCTCATAAGTCTCTGTGGTCATACTGTTGATTGACCCATATTCTTGAATTGCAGGTACTATATGATAGCACCAAGCGTGAAGTTTTGGAAGCTGGAGACCAGTTGCGTTGTAATTTAAAAATATTCCAACAAATTCTTTGGGCCAATCAATAATGAAGGTCTATGAAATTAATCGTTAGTTACCGATTTTATTAAAAGTTAACCATTGTTCTATACCTGAAGCTGGTCACAGGAATCGTAAGTAAACATTTCTTTACAGGCAGCAATATACATACGAAGGAATTTGTAATAAACTTGGCATAATCGTTTATTATTAATTCCTGGTTTTCGATAATTCTCATAAAGATTATCAAGAGCAAAAATGACTATCTTCATTAAGTTACACATTTCATCAGCCGTCATGCGTGTTTTATCTGACACGTTCTTTATTATTTTAAGGCCGTGATATCGAGGAATCAATGTTAATCGCTGTTCAAAGATTTGAAACACACGACTCTCACACTGGTCATTTAGAAGCGCTTTAGTATAATCCAGCATATATCTAAAAAGACCAAGATCCAAAGAATGCATTCGATCAGGAATGATTGCTTCATATATATTGAAGTTTCTAAAAATTTTTATATTTATTATATATTTTTAGTACAATTATATGGGTTTAGTGCTATGACAAGGGACAAATTTGAAAAAAATAATATTAATTGTAATTACAATTAATATTATTTTTTTCAAATTCGTCTCTTGTCATAGCACTAACGATAGCTAACGATAATAAACTAAAATCTCATACTCAATATTCCAGAATGCATTTATTTCAGGATGAAGCGAATAACAAGATTCGTCGCCGCTATTTATCGCTTGCCTCATAGTATAAGGAGTTCTTGGAATTATACTTGGTAAATTAGTATTATTCAAGTCGTCCCTTAATACCAAGCATTTTTCACATGGTCGACTTGATGCTAATGGTTGATAAACATTAGCAAACTTATCTAGGGTTCCAAACCGGTTTGAAAATTCCCACCTGTGACCCATCGGGTCAATCATTTTTCCTAACCGGGTACCCAAAACTAAAACCGGATACCCGATCAATACGGGTCATCCAGTTATAATCGGGTAACCCGGATAACCGATTAGCCTGAATAGAAAATTCAATAGTCAATATTAATGAATTCTTTTATACTCGTCTAAATTAACATGAATAAATGAAATTAAATAGTCAAGGTTCATAAACATTATTTTAAATATTTAGAATAATAAATGTAATAGATTAAAATGAAATAAGCTATCGAAAATAAAACTTTCTGGGCCACATTTTTTAGGGTTAGGGGTTAAGATTAGAGGTTAATTTTAGAGTAGTGTTTATATTAAACAAGTATAAGTGGGCTTTAGAGAGTTAAATAGAAACCCAAAAAATTGAATTGAAGATCATGTGTAATGGCATTTCATTAATCTGATTTCATTATGATCCAGACAATAAATGTTAGAAAGAAAGTTTGCAAAGTGATAATGTGGGAAAAGATTTAAGATATTTTGATATCTTAGATGATCTTTGGTTTGACAGTTTGATCCGTTTATCGACGGTTGACCCGCTTATTGACGGGTGACCCGTTTATGATATTAAACCGGTTTGTCAAAAATATGACCCAGATAGTAATTTTGTCAGGTCAGATTATTGGTTACACAGTTATCCGGGTCAGAGCTTGGAACTCTAAACTTATCATCTTCAACCATGTTAGCAATAATTATTGAAATTCGTGGAATAAAGATAAATATATTTTCACGTATGACAAAATTAAACTCTGGTTTTTCAACTATAGGCTCGAAAAGAATCTTCATACACTTATGGAATACTTCTCTTTTCACCTTTCGGAAATCTTCAGAGTTTTTTATTTTAGAATCCTTGGCTTTCAAGATTGGAAGGTATCCAACTAATGGCTTGGCTTCTGGTTTATTTCTTTGATGGATGGGAATGTTTCCAAGCGATAAAAATATAGGATGCCCGAAAGATTTCCCTATGTAATCTAGAGTTGTCGCATTAGAATAAAGGATAAGCGACAACAAATGGGGGTGAGTCAGTATAAAAGAGCCAAATTTTTTCTAAGTAAAAGTTTTGTTAACTTTAAACATAAATATCTTAACAACTATCTTAATAAATTCGATAAAATTTTTTATTTTAATTCTATATAATTTCAAGATTAAAATAAAAAAATTTTAGCAAATTTGATTAAATAGTTGTTAAGATATTTTAATTTAAAAATCAAAAAAATTTTACTAAAAATGATTTGTCTGTTTTCTACTGACTCACCCCAAATGTTGCCAGATAAGTAATTCCGATTCTTCTTGCTTCCACCAATCACCATTGTATTGTTCACCAAATATTCTATATTCTACATTATTCCTTAATTCTTTTTTATTTTCATATTTAAGGACTAATGACTGATTAATACTATCGATCATTAATAAAGACTTTATAGTCTTTATTAATGATCGATAGTGAATGTATATTCAACGGTTTGAAACATTGTTATAGGAATTTCCTTAAATATCATACAGGGAATTGTAGAATCGTCAAGGAATTCTTTTCCGGCCTTTGTTGATGATGGAAGTGGCGAAATATCCAAATTGGAGAACTTGTTGAAAAAATTTATAAAAGCATTTCTGGCTGAATTGGACAAGTGATGCTTATTAACTATCTCCATAAACTCGCGATATGCATTGTTAGGCCATTCAACATTTTGAAAATGATACAAGTCATCAAAAGCATCATCAAATGAAGCTCCTTGGTAGTCTTCAAGATCAGCGCAATTTCTGATTCATGAGAAGTATTAAATGACGCATCCTAATGGTCTTCAAGATCACTTTCATTAGACGTATTTTGAGGTACATTATCTTCTACTTGAAAAGGTTCTGTTTCCATTAACGAATTCCTGTGCTCATCAGAACTTTCAGAACTAGATGATAATGATATATTTTCGCTCTAAATGAAATACAATCGTTTTATAACGTTTTATAATGTTTTATAACGTTTTATTATATAAATCTAATATAGCCGACACCTTCTATTTGACACTTGGGCATGATGAATTATTAGACATGACAAGCAAGAATTAGCTGATAAAAAATACCAGCTAATTTTTACTTGTTACATCTAATAATTCATCATGCCCAAGTGTTAAATGGAAGGTGTCAGCTATATTAGATTTAATCTAAAAAATATTAATCATTTACCCCATATTCTGAAGAATCATAATCAGAGCTATATTCCGGAAGATTCCAAATATCATCATCTACTGGTACTTGGTCATTCACGATCTCTTGATTCGTGGAGTTTTGAAGGTAAGAATGCTTTTGTAAATAATGCTGTGTTAAGGCATAAGACTTTGAAAACGAACGATTACAATATTCACACTGCCAAGTCATTTTGAAAAAAGATAATGAAAGTGAAAATGAAAGAAGAAAAAAGAGAAATAAAATAAGTATCGTTTAAAGCAATTTAAATCGAAATATATTGATAAAATTGATTTATATCGATAAAATCTATATAAATCGATTTAAATTGCTTAAGTGATTTCGTATATGACACGTTTCTGCAAGGCAATAACATGTGTAAAACTAGTGCATGTTATACGTGACTAATATCAAATTATTATTTTATTGACGTAGTAGTATCAGTTTGATAATAACAAATCTTAGCAATTAATAGCAAGTAATTCTGTTTTTCCAAAAATTTCTAAAGTATGATGACAAAGATAAGTACTATCGTTTTAAGTGATTTCCTATGACATGTTTACGTGAGGCAATAACATGTGCAAAGACTATCATGTATTTTACATAACTAAATTATTAATATATTGATGTATAATATTGGTCTATATTCATATTCATTTTTATACTTTAAATAGCGATCACCATCATTACATTTTTCATACTTTAAATAACAATTTTTGTTATTACATTTTTCATTACATTTTGCATACTTTAAATAACGATTAACGTCATTCACTTTTTTTTTTGATTATATAGTCACAAATTTTACCAAAAAAATATATATAAATACAACTGATTTTCAACGTTTAAAGGTAAATACATTTTTGAAACTTTTGCAATATGTCAAACAACTCAAACGAAAACTCATCTGCATCTTCTTCTCAACCTGCATCATCTATTACCGACAATTTATCTCAATTTCAACCTAATATCACCAACTCCACCACCCCACTGGTTACTTCTAACTCACCTGCTCAACCTAATATCAACAATTCTAACAACCCTTCTAAAAATCGTTCTTCATTGGTTCCTACCCACATATCTCGTTCTAAACAAAATAATTGTTGTTCAACTTATTCTCCATCGGTTACTGAAAATAATGCTTATAATGATGCTTCATCAGATTCATCAGATTCATCAAAAAGCATTATTAGTGTTCACAATATATTTTCTAAAATGAAAGCTAGACACACATCAAAGCAATTTCGTCAACAAACCCATCAGCCTTCACAATCCCACCAGCCTTCACAATTCCGCCAGCCTTCACAATCTTACCAGTCTTTACAATCCTGCCATATTTCACAATCTCACCAGCCTTCCCCCTCTCGTCAGCAATCTCCAGCAAACGAGCGAAATCGTTCAGAATCGCCTCAGTTTGACTATAATGAATCAATAGGTAGATCACGTAAAAAATGATTATCCAATCAGAATCTATTATGTAATCAAGATAGTAATTCTATAAATCTTTTTTTTTTTTACTCCGAAATGCTTTGAACTTTGAATGGTGTATATACTTTATACCCCCTTTTTTTATTTGTTGTTTTTTTGCTTTTTTTTTTGCTATAGAACGTCCATACAAGATTCATCATGGTGATATTGAACAGATTTACTCACAAAATCGGTACCTGTATCACTTAACCAAAGAAATTAACAAAGATGTAAAAGAAATAAAAGCCGAAGTAAACCGGCAAAGAAAAGGAAAAGAGAGTGACATTTCTTCTCAAGTACTCGACATAAGTGGTTACTTGACTTTGTTTAACTATAAACTGTAGTTAACTTTCTAAATTATTAAAATTAAAATTGTTAGGATGTGTTTACAAACGTGGTAAAGCAGCTCATCACGCAATATGTATACCCCTCCCAAAGTACTCTCAAGGAAACCTTGAAGAGCTACCTGGAAGAAGCATATACTGAGTTTATGCCAGATATGAGACCGAATGAATTCACAAACCGTTCCATTCTGAATGGTGTAGTTCTGTATGTAATAAATTTTAAATCCACATTTGCTATCGCTTGTAATCCATATATAGTCGCCTCTCTCTAATCTGAACCTCTCTAAACTGAACACTATTAAACTCTCTTTAAACCGAACAAAATCTCCTAGAACATTTGTAAATTTTATTATAAAGTTCAGATAAGCCATATATAACTTTTTGAAAATTGAACTTTTTCAAATTTTTATATAGTAAAAAAAAGCAGTCCGAGCAGTTCAGATTAGAGAAAGTTGACTGTATATACTTTTAATATTTATTGATTTGGTTTCATGGTTTAATACTATTATGTTTTTATTAGTTGTTATCAAAAATGAAGAATTATCATAGAGCGGCATTGCAAAATGTTAGGCATGCTATTTGGCAATCTTTGGTGCCAAAAAACTTCCCTCTTTGAATAGTAACGCTTCTGCGCCCGAAATTGTGAATTGGAAAAAAAGTAACCAGATTGCCGCTTGCTTCCGCTCACTTTTTGAGCAAACTGAAAGTGGGGTCTACTGGATTGACATGATTGCAAGGTCTGCCTTCTCTACGGCTGCGGTACCTACTATGACTTCTGAACATTGCGCATTTATGTTAGCAGTGTGCGATATAATATTAAACCCAAAATCAAAACATGTAAAGTGTACTGAGAAATTAATGAAACGCCGTCTAAAGCGATATCTGGTAAGTATCTAGTGTATTTTGGTCTATATCGACACAAAATTAATGAGTTTTGTATTGCAGAACGATTTAAATGGAGAAGAACCTTCCTACGAATCTGCTCAAGCAGTAATGAATGATGAAGCTGGCAATAGGTCCAGACCAACCTCAGAAACCAATGAACCTGAACCAGCTTCACAATCAAGCTCATTAATGAACTATTCACAGAATGAAATAAATAACTTGTTTGGTATCGATTATTAGTGATGGATTTGTAGAATCAATGGATGTTGCTCCTTTTTTGACCCATGGAAAATAGAAATCAACTACTTTCCTATATTATCTTTTATTCTTCTGTTAGCAATGCGAAGAAATCATTGGGCCTTAATTTCATTTTTCTTTTTTTTTATAGCTTTAGCATTATGGCTTTGACATTTGGTATCTATTATTGTAATGGATTTGATTTCTTTTTTCTTTTTTTTATAGCTTTAGCATTATGGTTTTGATGTTTTTCTTTGAGCTTGTGTTTTTTTATACATATATTGTTGTAACGCTAATAATATAAATCAAATAAAATTGCTTAAATAAATGTGATACTTTACTTTCAATTTAATGCATATTATATGATGTGTTGGTCTTCATAAGTTTGACAATTTTAATTAATATTTTAAAATAATTGGCATTAAGCAATAACAATAATTTCATATTAGCTATATATCAGTTTTAATCGAAATCGATAAAAATCAATAGGTATATAAACCGGTTATATATCAATTATAATCACTATCGATGAAACCCAGCAGGGGTGATTACAATCGATTTATATCCACTTGGTTAGTAATCAATATAAATCTATATATAAATTTTGCAGAGGATATTCCACTAAAATGGACACATTTGTTAAGAGAGGCTCCATTTCCATATCAGAATTTTCATCCTAATATATAATGTTATGCAACGTTTTATAACTTATATCTATTTATTTAACCAACTTACCTCATAAGCTTTATTAGAATTATTTTCTGTGTCCATAAAAACATCTGATTCGGATGGAGAACCTGGTATAACTTCATCCTATAACAAATATTATTGCTTAATAACATTTATAAGGGTGCCATATAATTAATACAATTTACCTCATATATTATAGAGCTATTAGAATTATATTCTGGAAGTATCCAAACATTGTCATCAAATTGTTTAGTAGTAACAGCTTGATTTGTTGATTCTGTTGAATCTTTGATATAAGGATGTTTTTTTGAAATATGTTGTGCCAACGCAAAAGCTTTTGAAAAATCTTGATCACAATAATCACAATTCCAATACATTTTGAAAAAAATAAAAAAGGAAGAAAAATAAAAAGGGCAAAAAGAGTGATAAAAGAAAGCTATAAAAACAAAGAGAAGATAAGAATGAATGAAATAGATGAAATATATGAAAGAATAAAATAGGAGTATATGAGATAAAGGGCGAAATAGCGATATATAACAAAAAATAGCGAAGAAAGAGATGAGAGTGATTTAAAAAGAAGAGAGTAAATAAAAGAATAAGAACAAATGAAATTGATAAAAATAAATGAAAGAATCAAATATAGTGAATGAGAGAAAAGGACGAAATAGCGATATATTACGAAAACTAACGAGAGAGAAATAAATAGGATGCCGGGACACCGGAACCTGGACGGATTCTGTTCCTCAGATTTAAAAAATAAAGATAAAAAGAGGAGAAAGAGAAAAGGCGATAAATAAGAGGAAAGTGAACGAAAAAGAAAGAGTGATCAGCACCAAAATTTGCAAACAGATTATGATTGATTATAATCAGAAGACTATCATCGATTAATAGCACCCCTATCCTAATGATATATATAAAAATTTGTAAATTATAATCAAAATTTGACAACGATTTTCTCGATAACTAGTTATTAGCATTAGCAAAAATTTTTACTGAAGATAGTATCGATATTCCTCTATAATATATATAAATTTTATCTGAATTGATCAAGTAGTTCCCGAGTAATTGCGTCTATATGATAGTCAATTTTTAAAAATTGACTATCGTATAGAAGCGATTACTCAGATAAAATTTAAATATATTATAGAGGAATATCAATACTATCTTCAGTAAAAATTTTAGCTAATTCTAATTACTAGTTATCGAGAAACCGTTGTAAAAGTTTGATTATCATTTATGAATTTTAATAATCGATATTAATCGATTAATGATTTATATCAGTATTAATCGATATTTTACCTATAATTAAATATAATCGATAGTGTTTCAAATCGATTAAAATTTATTGATACTAATCGATTAACTCAATTATAATTGCTATATATCCCCTTAAAATTTTTCAATGCCCATCAAAGCAATATAGAAGGTAAATTTAAAAATAAGGTTCAAATAATTTAAATGATTTTTAATCGATATTTATCGATTTAAGCTATTCTTTTCTTCGATCAAAACAAATGGGTATTACGTAGTTTATAAGCAAGAAACTAACATTATATTATGTAATTAATTCAATATTATAAATCTTAGCAAAAATTATCAATAATTAAATAAAACTCAGCATGTTATTATTACACTTGTAATAGTAAATTGTCATGCCACGCAAAATAACCGAAACAACAAATGAGATAAGTATACTTCATTCTTTTTTTTAACGATTGATATCATCAATTATATTAATTTATTAATTTTATTACTACATTAACCAAACAACAAATGAGATACGTATACTTTCGCTCTTACAATATATTAATTTTATTATTCTCAGATATAATAAATTGTCAAATAAATGAGATAAGTTTTTTTTTACTATATAACGATTACAAACCAGTGTACTCAATCTTTATTTTTATCTAATCTCATATAATAAATTGTCGAATAAATGAGTTTTTTTTAATATACCAATTAAAAATGAGTGTATTCAATCTTTATTTTTATTATCTAATTACTTATAATAAATTGTCGCTATATGTAAAGTAAAAAGGGGTAATTTGACGAAGTTAAAATAACAACTTATTTATTTTAATTGTCCGAAGCATAGCGAGAACACACCTGTATGAGTAAACTTGAATGCACGTCTATGCAATGTTAGTCAGCTCTGGCCAATAAAATTTGAGGATTGATGGTTCCCGTGATGATCCGCAGTCAGTGCAACAATTGTTCAATAGACCGTTTCCGGTATTACACATGTGCACTATTTTGCACGCCTATATATTAATTGCTTGTTTTCGCTTCGGACCTATATCAGATTCTGATTTCCTAGTATTAATAAATGTCTTATTTTTTGTATTAAACTTTATACATGGTTTAGAATTATTTTATATAAAATTAGTAATATAACTTCTTTTTTTAAAGTGATATTATACATAGTGTTATAGAATAGGTTTTTAATCTTGGTAGAAATTAGTTTGAAAATTAGAACTTAATAAGGAAATTTTGTAATAACTGTATTTAGTAATAGTGATATGCGAAATTGATGTGCAATGACACTCAATGACGCTTAGCGACGCTTAACGACGCTTAGTGACGCTTAATGACGCTTAGTGACGCTTAACAACGCTTAGCGACGCTTAGCTCAATAGATATATAAACCCACCTTATTTCCCTTAGTTTTAGACAGATCCAGACATTGTATTTTATCTTTACCTTCATATTTATTATCCTCCTCTCTTATTATTAATAAACTCTTGGGATTTCTAAGGAACAGACACCTTGGAATAGCCCTCTTGTTAAATTAATAAACTGTGTATTATCTCTTGTTGTTTATACCGAACTGCCTTAGAGAAGTGTGTAGTTTCTTACAGACATAAAAGAAACTATACTTCCCTCTTGCACACCGCTTCACGCCCAAAGTAAGGGATCTCAGGAGCCGTGTAATTGTTACTCTATCAGAATTAAAGAAGGCTTCCGGTACTGTAACAATAGTATCAAAAAGTTTAAATTTAAAGAGATAGGGGTATTTTGACGAATTGATGATATCTCATGTGATCCAACGATCAGAATCAGATGATTTTTGTACCATTCGATTCATCTCGATAATACGAATCGAATGGTATAAAAATCATCCAATTATGATCACTGAGTCACGATATATCATTGATTATATGCTACACAAAAAAGATCTTTGAGAGGGATTTTGACGAAGTGTAAACCTGGCAAATAATCGATGATATCTTGTGATCCAGTGATTAGAATCGGGTGGTTCTTGTACCATTCGATTTGTCTCATCGAGACGAATCGAATAGTATAAAAATTATTCGATCACAATTATTAAATCACGCGATATCCAAATTCGTCAAATTATCGCTTTTTACCTTAAGTTGTTAAGAAATAAAAAATTTGTCATTATACGTAAGTTGATTAAAGAAAAAAAATTTGTCGTTATACGTAATTTGATCAGAAAAAATTTGTCATACGTAAGTTGATCAAAGAAAAAAATTGTCGTTATATGTAAGTTGATCAAGAAAAAAAATTTGTTGTTATATGTAAGTTGATCAAGAAAAAAAATTTGTCATCATACGTAAGTGACCAAACATCTAATAAGATAATTGCACTTTCGGTTTTTTTTTAATATATACTATATATCGATTAATATCGTCATACTTTTCTTGGTTATATATATATAAGCGATTTGGCAATTGTAGAGGTAAAGACATTTTTTAGAATTTCAAAATGGCTTTTAATAGTAACACTCCTATTAACAATACTCCTGCTCTCATTAACAACACTTCCGCTCCCCATAACAACACTACAAACAACAACACTCATGATAACACTCCCAACATTAATAACAACCCACTTTCTAATAACACTACTTCAAACACCAACTTATTGCCTGACAATACTTCGAACAATCACTTACCTCCTCCATATCCAGCTGTTCTCATCAATAACAATCAATATATATCGAATACACCTCGACAATCATTTAATATCGTTGATGATTATGATTCTGACTCATTAGTTAGAAGCATTGCGAGTGTACAGAATATATTTGAAAATATGATGATAAAGATAAAGACAAACAAAATCAATCGAAACAAAATCCACCTCATCAATCCACCACAAACCCATCTCGTCAAACTACACCATCTCGTCAATCCACACCAAACCCATTTCGTCAATCCACACCAAACCCACCACGTCAAAACTTCCCTTGTCAATCAACATCACATACTACCAAACATCATTCCAACCAAAACCTATCCCATTAACATACTACTGAACGTCTAGCATCGCGTATTAGCGATCGCAATAGGTCCTTATCACCACTGTCGCGTTATACAGAAAGTGAAAGATCTCGATCCAGTTCTCTATCCAGATCACGTTATAGGTCATGATCTCGTGATTGATGATCACCCACACCCAATCAGTATCAAACATGCGATCGATGATCACCCATACCCAATCAAACACGCGATCGTAATAGTATATAAGTTTGTTTTTTTTGATCTTAGATCTCTAGATTGGCCCTTAGTTGGAAAGTTTTTTTTTTTTAAAATTTTTTTTTCAAAATGATAAGAATTCAGCAGTTACGTTGAGTATCACAAACAAGTCAGCGCCAAGCTTTTTCAACAAACATGCAGCTGTACCTTTTGAACCAGAAAACGAACAATGAGCTCTGAGAGCTAAGGGTTGAAATGAGACGCCAAAGGAGTGACCAAGAAAAGGACCTTTCTGCAAAGGTGTTAGACGTAAGTCTTTGTGTGTATAATATAGTGTATGGAATATAAAACTTGTTTTTAAACCCATTATAAAATCCTTGCAGGACATATATACAGGCGTTGTGAAATGTCTTTTCCCGCTCCATGTCTATCTCACACAAAATACATTAAAGGAAGCCCTTAAGGGCTACCTTACTGAAAACTTCGCCAAATACATGTCGACTCTAAGTGAAAATGAATTCACCAACCGTTTTCACGGAGGGTAGTGTAGCCAAGTATATAATCGTTTTATATCGTTTTATTCAATATATTTATTTTATTTTAATTTCAATCGTTTAATTGTTTTGTTTTTTTTCTTTTGCTATTTTTTTACTGGTTTTAATCGTTTTATATCGTTTTATTCAATATATTTATTTTATTTTAATTTCAATCGTTTAATTGTTTTGTTTTTTTTCTTTTGCTATTTTTTTACTGGTTTAATTGTTTTTCTTTTTTTTTTTGCTTATTCCTTTACTAATAACAAATTTATTTATTTGTTTATTTTATTAGCTTTTACAAAAAGTTAAGAACCATCGCGGTGCGGCATTGCAAAACGTACGTTCCTCAATTTGGAAAGTATTCAGTTGCGAAAGATTGCCTCTCCTGCCAAAATAATGCGATAGAAGGAAAGTTCGAAAGTTGATGATTGCTATCATGCTCTTTTTGAGCAGAATAGCGAAGGGGTTTTTTGGGTCTTTATCATCGCAAGAACTGCCTTCAGCATGGTTGCTATCCCTACTTTGACCAACTATCACTATGCTTTCACCTTGGCTGTGTGCGACATTTTATTAAACCCTGGTCTAAGACTGTTCTGTGCAAGGATAAATTAATGAAGCGTCGAATGAGTCAATACCTAGTAAGTGTTTGTTACATATCATTTTATACTGATAATTATATTTACTATTAACATTCTTTGTATTTTATTAGAATGATTTCGACAATGGTGGTCCTAATCATAATTTAGCAGAAAAAATCATGGACAGTGAATTTGCAGGACGTCCTGCAGCTGAAACGGCGAGACAATCCTCACCTGAACCTGAGCCTGAGCCTGAGCCTGTACCCATATACCGAAGAAGTTCATCAATAATGTCTATAGAAGAGCTAAATGAATTATTTGGAGTTAATCAATAATAATTTAGCCTTTTGTTTATTTTTTTCTTTATAGTATTTTCTTTTTCATTTGTATTTGCAATTTTCTTAATAAAATTGGATTGACTGCGCTTCATAAAGTATACAAATATGAAATTGAATCGCTGTATATCTAATAATATTGAATATCACTAGTAGTAAATTCGCTATTTATCTAATACTATTGTAATAACTAGCAATAAAATTCGCTATAGTATCGTAATCAATAGGTATGATTAGAATCGAAAGTTATCATATACTTTTGGAACACTTAAATAAAGTCAGCCAAGGAGAACCTTACAACCCTCCAAATTTAAAAGAATTAAGTGGAAATATTGCTGAGGACTATTTTCAATACCTAAATAAAAAAGCTGAACTTCAAAGAGAGTTAGAAAAGAAAACGAAGAGACTAAATTCTAGGACAAGATGACTTCCTGTTCAAGTTGCTTCAAACCAAAATAGCGATGTAATCGAATTGGTTATATAGCGATAATTAGCATTATCGCTGATTAACGAATTCGCTATATATTGATCATTATCATGATCGTTAGTAATCAGCAGGGGTTATTAGTATCAATAACTAGCATTATTGCTGATTAACGAATTCGCTATATATCAATCATTTTCATGATCATTAGTAATTAGCAGGGGTGATTAGTATCGATATATAATTATCTGGTTAGTAATCGATATATATCGGTCTATTTTTTTTGCTGATGTAAGTATTTCCTTAATATATTTCCAGTATTACTTTCTTTTTTTTTAAGTAGGCACTAATTAATATCTGTTTCTCCTCCGTAGATAGAAATGGTCAACTTTAATTGTGGACTTGGTTCATAGTATTATAGGATAAGAGCAATTAGGTTGCCGATTGGAGTTGACATAATTTTCCAATCCGGTTTTAGGATGATCTCAGTGTTGGTGGAGTATGGGAATTAATTAGCGGAGTAGTTAATTGTACGATAAATAAGGTAATCAATGATCTAATCAATTCGGGTTTTATATAAATTGCTTTTGTCGATTACTAAGCCTTTTAATCTTTTATGTGTTTAGTTGACAAAATCAGGTTTTACGATATTCTTGAAGTTATGGTTTGTACGAAAGAGATACAAAATGTTAAAGTTTCAAAGGGAAGTTTGTTTTTACTTTTAGTTTGGAAAATTCAAAAGAAACAGCTACTAACACTTCAACTCTTATTTCGAAGGTTATTCTTGAACTCCACACTTGAGTTAGCTTTATTTGAATGAAAAGGGGTCAGGTATTTATACTTTTTACATTGCCGTGTCTTTCACAATATTGTTATGAAACTATCAAGTCCTAACTAGTTTTTCTAAACTAATTATATTTGATATCTTTAATATCCTTGATACCTTTAATATCCTTGATATCTTTAAAAAATTTGATATATTCAACAAACTTAATTTCCTTAGGATCTTTAAAATACTAACTATCTCAGATCATTGAATCAAGTTTAGGGCAGGTAAGGACGTACTATATCTCTAGGGGCTTATAGTATTATATACTAATCTCAAGGGGTCCTATACTTTAAACATAAATAATAGTATAACGAAATAAGACTATATATATTTTATACACAAAAAGAAGACTATAATGGGTATTTCAAGGGGCCGGGTACCCTGACGCTTCTCACAACAGACAATGTTCTACTAATTTTTAACTTTGTCTCTACTATGTCCGGGACATGTCCGCTGGGTAAAACCAATCAAATTGCGGAATTATACAGACCTTGGTTTGGGTTATGTAAAAATGATGATAATATTTACGAGGGGTACACCGAATTTTATTGGTTGGTGATTACGTGTTGATTCGCCGAATGTCTGGGACAAAAAAAATTCTGGGCGGACATGTCCCGGACGTCCCATCCCGAACTGTCCGCTGTAAAACTATTTAAGGGACCAATTTACTCTCCTATCAAAAAAGTGTCTAAAATCAGTCCAACCCTAGCGGTTTAAATATAAATTTTGTAGCTTAGCCGAATAATGCCTTAAATAACTCTACCTACACAAAAATTCGCAGTAAACATATTGGTCTATTCTATCACATATTTATCATACTCATCAAAACGCGATACCAATGTGATTCAATCAGTCATAGACTTCTTATATATAAATTTAAAATTCGGTCATTGTTATGTTTTTACATTACTTTATTAATTGACTTCCTTCAATGGACGCAGCCAAGAATCTTAGCGTGCGACAAGCAGTAACACGTTTAGGTCAATACGCGTCTCTCAATCCTCAAATACATGCCTCCCAACCTGAATCCAAAAGTTCTTTTGCTTTTGAGCATCACAATCATCCATTTTGGCATGATGTTCAAGATCTTTCTTGATACAGTCGAAAACACAGGAAACATTGTTGCCATAATAGTGTACTGTAATCGCGTCAAAGGTCCAGCACTTCGATGGTTTTTTAAGAAGGCCATGATTATAAATCAGAAATATGTTTATATATCAGATACAGTTGAACCTCCCCAAACCGATCCTGTCAAAACCGATAACCTGTCAAATCTGATAAAAAAAATTAATCTACCAAGTCCGTTTCTGCTATATGAATCTAATACTGTAGTTTATACGTGTATAATGATTCCAAAAATCGATAACCTCTTGATACTGATACAAAACTTGTCCCATGCATATTGGATTGGGGAGGTTCAACTGTATATTGTCACGATCTCATATATATAATTAATTAATATATAGTTATTTTTAGACACACATTTAATGTCACAGATTATGGTGAAATTTATGGTTGCGATTCAAACTCTTTTTAGTTACGGTATTACTACCTAGTTTGGGTTCAAAACCCACACTCAAATAATATTATCAATAAATAGTATCAAGTTCAAAAACCATTAATCATTAAATAAATAATCTTAAAACGTTACAAATTTGACTTTTAAAATCAGGTATATCCAATTCAAATATTGATATCCTAAAGATCAGAGTTCAATTCAACACCATGGATAGACCGATAATCAGATATATAATATAGTTAAGCCAATAACACGTGAAATCTTAATTAAGTGTTGCCAGTAAATTCATATTCATCGTTAAAATTTATATTAGAAGAACCTGACTATAACATATGTGCGGATTTTGTAAATTGGGCCTTTTTACTTGTTCTTATAAATAATAAACTTAGTTATTAATTTAACAGTAACGGCTCTTAAATCTTAATAACATGAATGATCAAACGATCAGTACTCCTACAAAGCATCCCAAAATAAAAAAAGTCACTTAGCGGTATGAAAGTTGCATCTAACTGATTACCCCCACCCTTTAACTGATTACAGTAATAGGTAGAAAAAATGCCAGCAATAGTCACGTGATTGAGTAATTAATAATTAATGTATTTCGATTTTTGTCTATTACTATCGATTGTTTCACCAAACTAGTTGGCTTAATTAATTTTTGTGGTTGTTTAAAAATCCGCCCATATTTACATTTTTACCGATTTTATATCGTGAATCTTAAGCGAAATACTATAATGAAAAAAAGTTGAAATAAGGATTAGCATATACCGTACAATAGAAAAGTTAAAAAGAAAAATGATTTTTTTTTTTTACTCTCCTTATTTATATGAATCGAGCTGAATAATTTTCTTTGATGTCTTTACGCGTAGTTGCACCGTCACTTTATAATAGGGTCCTCAGACTCTCAGCACTGGGTATTCGTTCAAAATTACTTGAAACTATTTAAAAATTTGAACAAGAAATAAAACCAAGTTTTGAAAAATGAACTTCTTTCCAAAACTTATAAGCATTGAAAACAACATGTTTGAAGAAATCACTGTTATTCTAGGTGCTGCACAAAAAAAACGTGCGGTAAAAAAAGAACTAGATCAAAATTACGCAAAATTCTACTAATGAAATCGCAGATACTTATTAAGTAATAAATTTTCCTGTGCCAATTTTACCATAGAGCAGGCCTATTAAAAAATTTCCTCTTGCATGTTTTGTGCGGCAGCTTGAAGTTCAATATTTAAACTAATCTAGTAAGAAGTTTTGACCGGCGATAATCACACCAATTTTTCTGTTAATTCAGTAATCAGATAATTATTGTCGCAGATCATAATTTAAAATGGAAATCTACATTCTATACTTAACCTACTAGCCTTCTAAAACCATTAATACTTGTTTATTATAATTTTTTTTTAAAACTAACCCTAACCCTAAACCCCTAACCCTAAAAAATGTACCCCAAAAAAATTTAGTTTTCGAGATTTTATACTATCATTTCATTTTAATCTGGATTTCATTATGATCTGTCACATTTTTTGTCTATTTAACCCTAATCAAACTATTTCAAATTCGTACTATGCATATATGCTATAGCAATACCTTTTGCTTAATATAAAAGGAAATGAAAGTTTCTGAAACAATTTTATATACATTGTTAAGCTTGTGCTATTGATTGACATGTGCAGTGCGTGCTTTGAACATGCTTTTGAAATGGATAGAAGATTGAAGTTTCTTATACTAAAATTTTACAAATTACAACAAATTATTTGGCCTCGACATCATTTTTACAAGTACCCCAATATATATATTCCGGATTTTAACATAATTCGTGAATGATTTATCAGATTGATGAATTGATAATCTAATGATCGTCAATGGCCGAAAGTATTTGAGCTTCTGATGCTAATTGATATCTGAATTTATTTGGTTAATTTCTTCTGCCAAAAACTAAAATTTCCTAAGGATTTTATTATTTTCACTTTATTATATTTCGAGTAGAAAGAGTGAAAGTGCATAATCTTATTAATTGATAAATAAAATTTGATAATTTGGTCAATATTTATAATAGTTGTTATATCAATGTGTTTTTTTTTTTATAATAATTTTATAATTACAGTATTCTTAATTCTGATCCAGACTAAAAATCTATCGAATTTCTACTTAAAAATCAAATTAGCTCAAAAGTAATGGTTCTGGTAGATGATGAAAAAATCAGCCAAACAAAATTATTAACCTTACCATAAGGGCGAAAATAACTAGTTTAAACATTGTGATTATTAAAATTATATAATGATAACAAAGTGATCAAATCATATAAGCGTATAAAAATTTAATAAGTAATCAGGTATAAAATGCACTAAAGTTTATAAGTAATTCGATTCATAAGAAATTCATAATCGAGTCGGGCTTATAATTTCTGACACCTGATAAAAAATTAGCCGATTAAGCTTGTGATTTTGGCACAATAGATTCAATAAATTGATATCTATACGTAATTTAAGATCAGGCGACTAATATAATATGTTTATATTATACTCTACAGAACCATGATATAATACTTTCAAAGTGTCTTCGCTGGAAAAAAAAAATTTAGAGGCTTATCATTTCAAAAAATTTCCAAACTCTCAAATGTTAATAGACTTCTATTAAGTTGGTTGAATTCACAAGCACTTTCAAAGATATTGATGTATTTAAAAACTTCGTAACATAACTTATGTTCGACAAATATCTATAATTCTTGATCTTTAGGAATCTTGAGTTACATTTTTAAATCAGTCGACAAATTCTTGACCATACCACCTAATTGCAATATGTTTATTATAAAGTCTAATTCTTCATCCGGCACTTCTTTGATATTTCTTATCAAGATTTATTGGTTGACAAGCTCAGTCTTTTCCATACAAAAACACAAACATATTAATAATGTAGAATGCATGTACTATTGGAACTAAATATGCTCAATTTATTTAGTTTATATAAAAATTTTGGCAAAAACTGTTCTTGTCAATCAACAGATTTTATTAAAAACAAAAAAATTCGGAATAAGTTAGGTTTACCATCTCTTTCTAAAATTAATGAAAGTTCTCAACACAAAATTGCTCGAGAATTTGATCTAGACAAATCATTAGAAATTGAACCAAATGATGCGTTTACGCTGAAAAAGCGTGGAGAAACTTATCGCATGATGAAGAGATATGAAGAGTCACTTACAACTTTCAATAAATCGAACATTTGCATTAAGAAGTTATGTCAAAAAACCATATCCCGGAACATGTTTTGGATGCACAAAGCATCTTTTTTGTGCAACTTTAACTTCTAAAACTTATTGAATTTCATGATTCTTTCAGTAATAAACAAATTAATTTGCTAGAATTATGTAATAATTCTTATAAGATTAAATTTGATACAACTCTAAATTTCTTTTCACTCATAATGCAATAGTTACAAAAGTCATGTTACAAAATAATGAATCTACAACTTTTACAACATTTCTGCAAAATGTTCAGTCAAATATATTACAAAATGATGAATATGCAATCTAAAAGTCAAAAAATATTTATCGCATGATGGAGAGATATAAAGAATCATTTGCTGATCTAGACAAATCATTAGAAATTGAACCAAATGATGCATGAAAAATCGTGGAGACTTATCGCATGACGAGAAGATATGAAGAATAACTTGCAGATTTCAATAAATCATTAGAAATTGAACCAAAAAATGATGCATTTGTATTAAAATGTCGTGGTGCAACTTACCGCATTATAGGAAAATATAAGGAATCACTTTCATATTTAAACAAATCATTAGAAATTGAATATTGCATTAAAATATCGTGGTGCAACTTACCGCAAAATAGGAAAATATAAGTCGTTAGAAATTGAGCCAAATAATGAGTGGGCATTGAACCAACGTAAACTAATAATCAATAAATTAAAAAAATAATGAACGAATTTCAAATTTGTAATTTTAGTTGCTAACGAATAAAATAAAGAATAATAAATTATACGCGCAATATATCACATAAAATATTTAATTCAACAAACATTATTTATAAATTATGGTTTATAACTTGCATTTTCTTTGTTTGCTTTCTCTTTTGTGCTTTATTTGATAATTTTTCTTTATTGTACTAAGAACGTTGAATCCTAACTTTGTTACACTTTAGCCACTTCTATTCAAGAAAAATTTAATTAAAATTGAAAATTAATAGCTTGTCCATTAATCACTAAAAGAATCGTATCTTTATAGACCTTTTTTAAAGTGTTTAATGTTAGCGAGAAGCTGATTTTTAAAGTGGAACATAACAATAAATCCAGAAGCTGAAAGCTACACTATATTAATTATTGTGAGAAATTTTTAATATATGGTACAGTATTAAATAAAAAGTACAAAGTTAAACTATATATAAAAAGAGTGCGAACAATTTTTATTAAAATTTTTTATACCAGGACATTTAGTCATTTCAAACGTAAATGACCAAATGACCAATGACCAATTCTTTTCATCGGTTATTTGAAATACCAACACTCTCTAAGCTCTAAGCATGGTTTTGTTGTGAAAGAACCATATGCAATAGATTAAATGTTTAATACATAAAATTTATTCTTTTATATGGGTTAGAGAAACGAATTTGACAAAAAATAATCATAAAAAAAAACTAATTTCTTCAAGATATAATCAAATTTGATAAATTAAATTTGATCAAATAATCATAGGGAATATTAATTTTTTTACAATTACCGGTATTATTTTTTGTAATTTTTACACTTTTCTCAGCACTTAGCCTCATATATTATCGTTAGCAAATAACAAAATTAAAATTCATTCACTAATTCTATGTTTTTTTACTTTATTAATTTACTAATAATATTTAGGGCATTCTCAAGCAATTCCTTCAATGGATTCAGCCAATTCTGATCAATCATATTATTGAATTCATCGATAGGGATGTTAAGTAGTTCGTCTGTAAAAAGTCTGGTTAAGGGGCCAATTTACCCTTCTGTCAAAAAAGTGTCTAAAATCTGTCCAACCCTAGCGGTTTAATATAAATTTTGTAGCTTAGCCGAATAATGCCTTAAATAACTCTACCACTACTCTACCTACACAAAAATTCGCAGTAACATCTTGGTCTATTCTATCACATATTTATCATACTCATCAAAACGTGATACCATTGTGATTCAATCAATCATAGACTTACCGGTATATATAAATTTAAAATTCGTTCATTTGTTATGTTTTTACTTTATTAATTAACTTCCTTCAATGGACGCAGCCAAGAATCTGGTCTTCTAATCAAATTAGCCAATCATATTCTTTAATCACTGTGACACACAAGGGTATGACAAACTACTACTCGATTTATAAATGTTACCGTCACTAAATTTAATTATAATTCTCATTATAATGACAACCAAGTTTTTTGAGCAACTTTCTAGTAATTTAAACGAGCTTCTTAAAAATAGTGATGAATACAATGTTATTATTGAAGTTGGTCAGGAGCCAAATAATCAAGCATTTAGAGTACATTCTATAATCCTAAATTCTCGATGTTTATATTTTAAAGATAAATTAGGCGTAATTACTTATAATAACAATAATGTGAAAATAATAAAGCAACTATTGAAGTATTCGATATTATCATCAAGTAAGTATTAATAAATACATATAATATGAAATATTTAAATAAGTCTCAAAAGTATTGACGTCGATAATACCATGTAGGTATATTTATAACGGCACCGTTTCTTTAGAAACGGTAAATGTTTCAGTTATTTTTGAACTTTTAATTGCTTCTAGTGAGTTTGGTCTTGAAGAGTTGATTAAGCATATCCAGTTATTTCTACTTGAGAATAATTCTTCCTGGTTACGTCTTAACTTTTCTCGTATTTATCAAACCAGTTTTAAGAACGATAATTTAAAAGATTTGCAACAATTTTGTGCAAATATTATTGCCAAACATCCAAATATTATTTTTGATTCAGATGAGTTTCTTACTCTTTCAGAAAATATCTTAATTTTTATCTTAAAACTTGATAATTTACAAATGGATGAAGGAAAAATTTGGGATTACGTCATTAAGTGGGGAATTGCTCAAAACCCTTCTCTACCTCTTGATCTTGACAAATGGTCTGATCAACATTTTTTAACATAAATTCACTTCAAAATTGTCACCCTTTAATTCGCTATTTTCAAATTTCTGGTGAAGATATTTTTGAGCCTTATCAAAAACTTCTTGAACCAACTTTGTGGGCAGATATTATGCTAAAATTTATGGCACCGAATAGGAATATCACTATTAATTCACATGTTTTACCTCCTCGCATTAATTTACCTACGACTCTACCTTCACGAGATAGTATTTCTATTGCTGAATCAAATAAAGCATCGGAATTAAGAAAAGGCGGTGAAGCTTATCTTAAAATAGGCTGGTATAAAGAGTCACTTGTAGATTTAACTAAATCATTAGACATTGAACCAAATAATGCGTTTGCACTGTTTAAAATCGTGGAGTCGTTTATTATAAAATGAAAGAATATGATAAATCACTTGCAGGTCTAGACAAATAATTAGAAATTGAACCGGATGATGGATTTGCATTAAGATGTCGTGGAGAAACTTATTGCTGGATGGATAAATTTGAAGAATCACTTGCAGATTTAAACAAATCATTAGAAATTGAACCAAATAATACACTTACATTAACAAATCGTGGAAACACTTATCTCCTGATGAATAGATATGAAGAATCACTCACTTGCAGATTTAAATAAATCATTAGAAATTGAACCAAATAATGCATTTGCGTTAAAAATTCGTGGAGCGACTTACCGCAGTATGAGAAAATATAAGGACTCACTTGCAGATTTAGATAGATCGTTAGAAATTGAACCAAATGACGCGTGGGCATTGAACCAACGTAAATTAACAAACAATAATTTAAAAAAATAATAAACGAATTTCCAATTTGTAATTTTAGTTGCTAACGAATAATACAGTATGAAGAATAATAAATTTTAATATACTGTATCATATAAAAATATTTAATTAATAAACATTATTTATAGCTGATGTTTTATAATAGTATTTCATTTGTTCGTTTTCTCTTTTGCGCTTCATTTTTAATGTATAAGAACGCTGAATCCTAACTTTGTTCCACTTTAACCACTTCTATTCAAGAAAATTTTTATTAAAATTGAAAATTAATAGCTTGTCCATTAATCACTCGGCTCTATTAAGTTTGTCTACGTGATAAATTATATCAGGAAAAAAATAGGTGTATTCCTGATCAGATTTAATTAGTACTCTGTCTTTTTCATCGCCAAACAAACTAGTTTTTAAAAATAAAGCATTTTCTTTTCAATAAAGCAAGTTTTTTGCTCGTAGCTTTTGAATTAATTGATTTAAATTGTTTTCTGAGCAAAAAAAATCGTATCTTTATAGACTTTTTAAAAGTGTTTAATGTTAGCGACAAGCTGATTTTTAAAGTGGAACGTAACAATAAATCCAGAAGCTAAAAGCTACACTATATTAAATATATGGTACAGTATTAAAAGTACAAAAGTTAAATTATATATAAAAAGAGTGCGAACAATTTTTATTTAAAATTTTTTATACCAGGACATTTAGTCATTTCAAACGTAAATGACCAAAAAATGACAATGACCAATTATTTTCATCGGTTATTTGAAATACCAACACTGCTCTAAGCTCTAAGCATGGCTTTGTTGTGTAAGAACTCATATGCAATAGATTAAATGTTTAATACATAAAATTTATTCTTTTATGTGGGTTAGAGAAACGAATTTGACAAAAAATAATCATAAAAAAACTAATTCTTCATGATCAGTGTTGGCAATATGGACACTTGGACTTATTAAAAATAATATGGAGACATAGTAATTTATGGACATGGACATATAGGTTTGGACATAGTCCAAATTTTTTAAAAAATATGGACATATACCAAGTGCCAACACTGTTCATGATATAATCAAATTTGATAACAAAATTAAATTTGATAGTGAATATTAATTTACAATTACCAGTACTATTTTTTTGTAATTTCCACACTTTTCTCAGCATTTAGCCTCATATATTATCGTTAGCAAATAACAAAATTAAATTTCATTCACTAATTCAATGTTTTTTTACTTTATTAATTGACTAATAACATTTAGGGCATTCTCAATCAATTCCTTTATTGGATTCAGCCAATTCTGATCATTGAATTCATCGATAGGGATGTTAAGTAGGTTTGTCTGTAAAAAGTCTGGTTAAGGGACCAATTTACCCTCCTGTCAAGTGTCTAAAAATCTGTCCAACCCTAGCGGATTAATATAGCTTAGCCGAATAATGCCTTAAATAACTCTACCTACACAAAAAATTCGCAGTAAATATCTTGGTCTATTCTATCACATATTTATCATACTCATCAAAACGTGATTCAATCAGTCATAGACTTCTTATATATAAATTTAAAATTCGTTCATTTTTATTAATTGACTTCCTTCAATGGACGCAGCCAAGAATCTGGCCTTCTGACCAATCATATTCTTTAATCACTGTGACACACGGGTATGACAAACTATTACTCGGTTTATAAATATTAATTAACGTTACTAAATTTGATTATAATTCTCATTATAATGACAACCAAGTTTTTCGAGCAACTTTCTAGTAATTTAAACGAGCTTCTTAAAAAAAGTGATGAATACAATGTTATTATTGAAGTTGGTCAAAAGCCAAATAATCAAGCATTTAAAGTACATTCTATAATTCTAAATTCTCGAAGTTTATATTTTAAAGATAAATTAGGAACAATTACTTATAATAACAATCATGTGAAAATAATAAAGCAACCTAATGTTTCTATTGAAGTATTCGATATTATCATCAAGTAAGTATTAATAAATACATATAATATGAAATTTTTAAATAAGTCTCAAAAGTATTGACGTCGATAATACCATGTAGGTATATTTATAACGGCACCGTTTCTTTAGAAACGGTAAATGTTTCAGTTATTTTTGAACTTTTAATTGCTTCTAGTGAGTTTGGTCTTGAAGAGTTGATTAAGCATATCCAGTTATTTCTGCTTGAGAATAATTCTTCCTGGTTACGTCTTAACTTTTCTCGTATTTATCAAACCAGTTTTAAGAACGATAATTTAAAAGATTTGCAACAATTTTGTGCAAATATTATTGCCAAACATCCAAATATTATTTTTGATTCAGATGAGTTTCTTACTCTTTCAGAAAATATCTTAATTTTTATCTTAAAACTTGATAATTTACAAATGGATGAAGGAAAAATTTGGGATTACGTCATTAAGTGGGGAATTGCTCAAAACCCTTCTCTACCTCCTGATCTTGACAAATGGTCCGATGAACATTTTTTAACATTAAAAAATTTACTTCAAAATTGTCTCCCTTTAATTCGCTATTTTCAAATTTCTGGTGAAGATATTTTTGATAAAATCCGGCCTTATCAAAAACTTCTTGAACCAGCTTTGTGGGCAGACATTATGCTAAAATTTATGGCACCGAATAGGAATATCACTATTACTTCACATGTCTTACCTCCTCGTATTAATTTACCTACGACTCTACCTTCACGAGATAGTATTTCTATTGCTGAATCAAATAAAGCATCGGAATTAAGAAAAAGTGGTGAAGCTTATCTTAATATGGGCAAATATAATGAGTCGCTTGTAGACTTAACTAAATCATTAGACATTGAACCAAATAATGCGTTTGCACTGAAAATTCGTGGAGTCGTTTATTATAAAATGAAAGAATATGATAAATCACTTGCAGATCTAGACAAATCATTAGAAATTGAACCGGATGACGCATTTGCATTAAGATGTCGTGGAGAAACTTATTACTGGATGGATAAATTTGAAGAATCACTTGCAGATTTAAATAAATCATTAGAAATTGAACCAAATAGTGCACTTACATTAACAAATCGTGGAAACACTTATGGCATGATGGATAAGTATGAAGAATCACTTGCAGATTTAAATAAATCATTAGAAATTGAACCAAATAATGCATTTGCATTACGTAGTCGTGGAAAAGCTTATCGCATGATGAAGAGATATGAAGAATCACTTGCAGATTTCAATAAATCATTAGAAATTGAACCAAATAATGCGTCTGCATTGAAAAATCGTGGAAAAACTTACTACTTCATGGATAAATATGAAGAATCACTTGCTGATTTAAATAAATCATTAGAAATTGAACCGAATGATGCAGATGCATTAGCAAATCGTGGAGATACTTATCGCATGGTGAAGAGATATGAAGAATCACTTGCAGATCTAGACAAATCATTAGAAATTGAACCAAATGATGCGTTTGCACTGAAAAATCGTGGAGAAACTTATCGCATGATGAAGAGATATGAAGAATCACTTGCAGATTTAAACAAATCATTAGAAATTGAACCAAATGATGCATCTGCGTTAAGAGTTCGTGGAGCGACTTACCGCAGTATGGGAAAATATAAGGTATCACTTGCAGATTTAGATAGATCGTTAGAAATTGAACCAAATGATGCGTGGACATTGAACCAACGTAAATTAACAAACAATAATTTAAAAAAATAATAAACGAATTTCCAATTTGCAATTTTAGTTGCTAACGAATAATACAGTATAAAGAATAATAAATTTTAATATACTGTATCATATAAAAATATTGAATCCAATAAACATTATTTATAGCTGATGTTTTATAATAGTATTTCATTTGTTCGTTTTCTCTTTTGCGCTTCATTTTTAATGTATAAGAACGTTGAATCCTAACTTTGTTCCACTTTAGCTATTTCTATTGAAGAAGAATTTTATTAAAATGGAAAATTAATAATAGTTTGTCAATAATCACTATAAAGAATCATACCTTTATAGATTTTTTTAAAGTGCTTAATGTTAGCGAGAAGCTGATTTTTTAAAGTGGACATAACAATAAATTCAGAAGCTAGAAGCTACACTATATTAATTATTGTAAGAAATTTTTAATATATGGGTCGGTATTCAAAGTACGAAGTTAAACTATATATAAAAAGAGTGCGAACAATTTTTATTTAAAATTTTTTATACCAGGACATTTAGTCATTTCAAACGTAAATGACCAAATGACCAATGACCAATTCTTTTCATCGGTTATTTGAAATACCAACACTCTCTAAGCTCTAAGCATGGCTTTGTTGTGAAAGAACCATATGCAATAGATTAAATGTTTAATACATAAAATTTATTCTTTTATATGGGTTTGACAAAAAAAATAATCATAAAAAAAACTCATTTCTTCATGATATAATCAAATTTGATAAAAAAATTGTTATTAAATTTGATAGAGAATATTAATTTTTTGTAATTTTCACACTTTTCTCAGCACTTAGCCTCATATATTATCGTTAGCAAATAACAAAATTAAATTCATTCACTAATGCTATGTTTTTACTTTATTATTGACTAATACCATTTAGGGCATTCTCAAGCAATTCCTTCAATGGATTCAGCCAATTCTGATCAATCATATTATTGAATTCATCGATAGGGATGTTAAGTAGTTCGTCTGGCGTCAGGTCCGGTCCCTAAAAAGTCTGGTCCCAAACTATTTAAGGGACCAATTTACCCTCCTGTCAAAAAAGCGTCTAAAATCTTTCCAACCTTAGCGGTTTAATATAAATTTTGTAGCTTAGCCGAATAATGCCTTAAATAACTCTACCTACACAAAAATTCGCAGTAAACATCTTGGTCTATTCTATCACATATTTATCATACTCATCAAACGTGATACCATTGTGATTCGATCAGTCATAGGCTTCTTATATATAAATTTAAAATTCGTTCATTCTTATGTTTTTACTTTATTAAATTGGACACAGCCAAGAACCTGGCCTTCTGCCAATCATATTCTTTAATCACTGCGACACACAAGGGTATGACAAACTACTACTCGGTTTACCGTTATAAATTTGATTATAATTTCATTATAATGATTATAATGACAACCAAGTTTTTCGAGCAACTTTCTAGTAATTTAATCGAGCTTCTTAAAAATAGTGATAAATACAATGTTATTATTGAAGTTGGTCAGGAGCCAAATAATCAAGCATTTAAAGTACATTCTATCATCCTAAATTCTCGAAGTTTATATTTTAAAGATAAATTAGGAAAAATTACTTATAATAACAATAATGTGAAAATAATAAAGCAACCTAACGTTTCTATTGAAGTATTCGATATTATCATCAAGTAAGTATTAATAAATGCAATACAAAAAGTTTCAAAAGTATTGACGTTTATAATACCATGTAGGTATATTTTATAATGACACCGTTTCTTTAGAAATGGTAAATGTTTCAGTTGTTTTTGAACTTTTAATTGCTTCTAGTGAGTTTGGTCTTGAAGAGTTGATTAAGCACATCCAGTTATTTCTACTTGAGAATAACTCTTCCTGGTTACGTCTTAACTTTTCTCGTGTTTATCAAGCCAGTTTTAAGAACGATAATTTAAAAGATTTGCAACAATTTTTCGCAAATATTATTGCCAAACATCCAAATATTATTTTTGATTCAGATGAGTTTCTTACTCTTTCAGAAAATATCTTAATTTTTATCTTAAAACTTGATAATTTACAAATGGATGAAGGAAAAATTTGGGATTACGTCATTAAGAGGGGAGTTGCTCAAAACCTTTCTCTACCTCCTGATATTGACAAATGGTCTGATGAACATTTTTTAACATTAAAAAATTCACTTCAAAATTGCCTCCCTTTAATTCGCTATTTTCAAATTTCTGGTGAAGATATTTTTGATAAAATCCGGCCTTATCAAAAACTTCTTGAACCAGCTTTGTGGGCAGATATTATGCTAAAATTTATGGCACCGAATAGGAATATCACTATTACTTCACATGTATTACCTCCTCGTATTAATTTACCTACGACTCTACCTTCACGAGATAGTATTTCTATTGCTGAATCAAATAAAGCATCGGAATTAAGAAAAAGCGGTGAAGCTTATATTAAAATAGGCAGATATAAAGAGTCACTTGTAGACTTAACTAAATCATTAGACATTGAACCAAATAATGCGTTTGCACTGAAAAATCGTGGAGTCGTTTATTATAAAATGAAAGAATATGATAAATCACTTGCAGATCTAGACAAAGAAATTGAACCGGATGATGCATTTGCATTAAGATGTCGTGGAGAAACTTATTACTGGATGGATAAATTTGAAGAATCACTTGCAGATTTAAACAAATCATTAGAAATTGAACCAAATAGTGCGCTTACATTAAGACTTCGTGGAAATACTTATCGCATGATGAAGAGATATGAAGAATCACTTGCAGATTTAAATAAATCATTAGAAATTGAACCAAATAATGCATTTGCATTACGTAGTCGTGGAAAAGCTTATCGCATGATGAAGAGATATGAAGAATCACTTGCAAATTTCAATAAATCATTAGAAATTGAACCAAATAATGCGTTTGCATTGAAAAATCGTGGAAAAACTTACTACTTGATGGATAAATATGAAGAATCACTTGCTGATTTAAACAAATCATTAGACATTGAGCCAAATAATACAGATGCATTAGCAAATCGTGGAGAGACTTATCGCATGATGGAAAGATATGAAGAATCACTTGCAGATTTAAATAAATCATTAGAGATTGAACCAAATCATGCATTTACGTTAAGAATTCGTGGAAAAACTTTACTACTGGATGGATAAATATGAAGAATCACTTACTGATTTAAATAAATCATTAGAAGTTGAGCCAAATAATGCATTTGCATTATATAGAATAATAAATTTTAATACAAGGTAGATAGGGGTAATTTGGCGAAGTTAACAATGCTATCGATTAAACTTTTTATTGACCCGTGTAAAACTTTACATATTTGAAGTCACGAGACTATGCCATATTTAGAATAGTTCTATAAAAAAAAAAAAAGGATATAATGTTCACGGTTATACTAATCACATGCTCAAACAAAAAAATATCATAATTCGTTTATAACAAAATGAATTAACTATTTATGTCTTGTAGATCAACAATAGTGATTCATTAAGTTTGCCAGGGCGGCCCCCAAAGTTCGCTAATAATTAAAGTCACTGGCATAGCATCCGATCAATCAATCAATTAATTAATTATACTGTATATGCTGTAGCAGCTGTGATTGATGTAGATTATTAGTGAACTTTGGAAGGGCCGCTTTGGCAAACTCATGATAATTTACTCTTTATCAAACCATTTAGCGAATAAACTCGTTATACTAATACTAAAATATAACAGTATGTAAAAACTAACGGTTAAGAGATAAGAATATACTTATTTATTTAATCATGTTATAATAAAGCGAATTTTATAAAAGTATATCATAAAGTCAAAATTATGTAATTTATAATTTAGACTTCAATATGAATGATAAAGGAAAACGTAAAGCTACTAGTGAATTAGGAATTCTTAATCAAAATCAAAATCAAAATCAAAATAAAAATTCACGAAATATAACAAGTTTACCAAATCCACCTTCTTCTTGGTTAAAAAATTGGCAATGGTTAGAATATCTTGAAACTGATGGAAGTTTGCGAATGTTTTGCAAATTATGTAAAGGGGTAAAATGATAATGCATTTATTCAAGGAATTAATATGATATTGTTAAACGGCATGATGAAAAAGATCTCAAGCGCCAAAAAGCTAAGTAACAATTTTCAACATTAGTACTTCATCAATTTGAATGATATTGATATGAAAATTATACGACAAATGAAATGTGTCTATTTTGCAGCCCAAAAGCATATTTCTTTTAATGTATATCCTGATTTATATAATTTAGTTTCGAGCAGTGATGATATTTCTTCAGATCCTCAAATACTTAAAATTTCTGCACTTATTTCAGAAAAATCTTCAGAATATAAAGGTTATGGTACCTATCTAAATCATGTTGCAGCTCGAAAATTTGCTATGGCAATCGTACATGTAATCGAAGAAAAGCTTATTAATGAAATTAAATTAGCAAAAAACTGGAGTATTATGATCGATGAAAGTAATTCTATAAATGAAAAACATCTTGTTATTGCAACACAATATATGTTACTTAACGTACCAGTTATTCGTTATATGGATGTAATGATATTAGAAGACTGTAGAACAGAATATATTTTTGAAAAATTAAAGAATTTTATATTTAACAAAGATTTGAATATTGAGAATATTGCGCATTTTGGCAGTGATGGTGCTTCGACAATGATGAGTAAATATATAAATAAAAATAAATATTTTTATTATAATCATTATATATCATATATACTTATCTTATTAACTATATATTGTTATAATATTTATTCTAGGTTCAAAAACTGGCGTTTCAACAAGATTTAATAATTCAAATCCATTTATGACATCCGTACACTGTATTGCACATCGATTAAATCTTGCAGGGCAAGATGCAGCAAAAGAAGTTCCTTATTTTAAAGAATATGAATCCGTATGTAAATTATTATATAGTTATTTTAGTGGCTCATATAAGTGAATGTTAAATTTAAAAAATGATTCAAGAAACTAATGATGAGCCACAATTATGTTTATTAAATATTATTAATACTCGGTGGCTTTCTATGTCAAAAACGGTTCATAATTTGCATCAAATTCTTGATTCTGTTAAAGATGCCTTAAATCATGATTTTATAACAGGCAAGATAAAGAAAAAGCTATAAAATTAGTTGATTGTTTGAATTTAAACTTTGTATTAACTACAAAGTTTTTAGCTTATTTAATGTATATTTTAACTAAGCTGATTAATATATTTCAACGAGACTATGTATCAATTTCCGATATTCAATTTAATTTAGAAGCAAAAATATCAGCAATTACGACGCAATTTATTGGATATATAATACACCACCAACATATGGAACGCACTTATCAACATATATGACAGAAATTTTATAAACCCAGAACAACTTCCATCTTCGATATTTGAATTTGCACTAGCATTAATTTAAAGTCTAAAATCTCGCTTTCCAGATACCAATTTATATAACGCAATGAAAATTTTTGAACAAAGGTTATTACTTCGTAAGGAATGTGACCTGTCAAATTATTGAAATGCCGATACTAGCTGATTTTTATGGTAATGACAAGGAGGCTAATAACGGAAAAATAACTTCAGCATTAATTGATGAACAAGAATTAAAACAAGAATGGGGAATAGTTAAAGAAATGATGAAATCTATTCGGGAATTTAATTGGATTGTATTTTATTTTTTCACGAAACCATATTTTTATACTGAATTTCCTAATATTTCTTTACTAGTTAAACTTACTCTTATTATTCCACTATCTAATGCACATGTAGAACGTGTCTTTTCTCAACATAAATTAATTACGGATAAGACGCGAAATCGTATGAATGTGGATATACTCAATATGCTTTTAATGATTGTCAAACGGTTTAATATTCTTGAGTAGAACTATATGGTATTTCATCTAGTGTGATTTTTTTTAGTCTTTGTGATTAGACTGAAGAGTACAGATGTAGCTTTGTATATTCTTTGCCAGGAGTCTTGTTAATAGGATCGTTCTTCATTATATAAGAATAATATATAGAGTGCTTTTAATGGCATAATATGATTTGATATATCTTAATTCGAAAGAAAGACGTTATTAAAAATAAGACATTACGTTATTAACAAAAGAAATTTTTATATATTTTTATTTTTATATTATTTAATGGAAACAATCAAAACTACCTTTCAAAATGGCAAAAACAAATATATATATATATATAAATATATTGATTATAAAATAAAAAAAATGAACAACAGGCAAAAAAACTATGGAAAAGCATCGCACTAAAGCATTTACAGTATGATCATATTTCTAAAAAATATTATTGTTATATAATAAACTTTTAATAGCTATCATAATCGGTTTCTTTAATTTTTTAATCACCATATATTATTTAAAAAATCAAAATGAGGAGTAAATATAATGAACTTGAAAAAGAATATTTTTACATCTATATATTTAAATTACCTGAATATGAATACCATCCAAATCCATCAGATTCATCGTTAAGAAACCTCCTCGTGTACTCATTCACAATACCGGAATATGTTTCAGTAGTTTCTATTGAATGGATGGATAAACAGGTGAAATCTACGAATATACATAAAAATTATCGTTAGTTGATGTTATTTCAATCAACGTAGGCATTCCCGTGGTAATAATTTTTTCACGGCCAATTAATAATGCCCTTCAGCAAGAATGTAACTTGTTAAACTAATTTTCATAAATTTATTATAATATACTTACCACTAGTAGCAGGTGTTTCAAAAATAATTCGAATATTACTTCCTTCAGCACCACGAAAAATATCTCTAATCAAACTTGATGGATTTCTTATTCTCATTTCATCTCTTAATATACTATCAAAAGGAACATTATCAGATATATTTTGGTTAAAGTTGACTTTCCATAAATTAAGGTCCTTTGGTTTTATATTGCAAGAAGCACTAATTTCGTTGAAGATAGCTTTCTTGAGATCGAAAATATTATTATTGCTTTTAACGGTAAAATAAAAAGCCGAACTACAACTACTTCCACGTTCAAGACACCAAATCTTAATAGTTGACATTATACCGCAAAATGAATGAATTTTTTTTTTGCAGAAATTGGGAAATTGTGAGTATATAAAAATTCGATTCATAAATCATACTTTTTTTTTTTTTTACTAATGATTTGATCAGTTATCTGAGGTAAGTCATTGATTTATGATCTATAAATGCCATCATATAAAAGCAAGCTTAATAAATCTTTATTATTAAAAATAATCAATTTATTAATTTTTTTATGATAAAGAATTAAGTTCGTAATATAATTTAATGTTTTCTAACGGTTTTTTTTAGTTTTTTTGTTCTCAAGCGCGTGACAATCTCATAATATCTATGTAAATCACTTGAAAGCTTTTGTAAGCTAATAACTATTATTTAAATAAAAAGCATACAAAAAAATCACACTCTCTTAAATTTACACTTATATTATCTTCGCTAAATAACTTGTTACCTTTTTTTTTTTTACAAACGACCGAGGTTTTGTTGATATAGTAATTGCTATTACTTACTTTATAGTATGAAGTTCATAAGTTGTGAGGTTAAATGAGATCAAGCAAATATATTGTAAATAAAGGCGAAAACTTCAAGTTTTTCTAATAATTTATCCCTTTGATAGGACATGGACTTCTTACCTCGATTCATCTTATTTAAAGAAAGAGTTATAAAGTGAGAAGATGTATCACAGATAGTTATAACATAAACATTAATCATCAGAACGGGATGTGATTGTCTATACATGTCGTGGAAATAGTTTCTACGACACGTCCCAAAAGACTAATTTTTTGGATAAAAGATGCATTACCGTTTTTTCTTACAAAACCAGTTGACTTTTATCCACCACACCTAATTACACCTAATTTGACTACAAGCAGGCAGTACTTCCTCCCCCGCAGGGACGAACGCCACGAAGGAGTACAAGCAAGAAATTAGCAATAAAACTAAAGCTGCTTGTAGAAATACTGGTTACCCACCCTCGTTGGGACGAACGCAACAAGGGGTGCAAGAGCCACCGTTCTGAATCATTTCCATATACTGTACCAACTAACCTTTTCTCTTCTAAAAGTATCTACAAATTTCTTGCGAGGAATAATTATTGTTGTTGATTTTACGTAGAGTTGTCAAATATTTCATACGTTTTGTTTTTGTCTATATAATCGTCGTTAAGTACAACGAAGTTTTTCGGCCAAAACTCGCAAGAACAAAGATCGGTAGTTAAAATGGAGAAACTCGGAATTCGGTTGTAGCTTAAAAAATACATGAAAGTTAAATACTGCATACCTAAAAATAGTTTACTTTATGCTGCGATTGTTTTGGTTATACACCAGGGACCCGGAAAATTTTGGAAATAAATTTTTCCAAATTATTCCAAATTTTTGGCCTAATTTTGATATTTCCAAATTTTTGCATTTTGGCCAAATTTTTCCAAATTTTTTACCGATTTTCCTGTATACATGTGATCTCTGACCAATAAAAATACATACAATAAAATCCGGATTGAATCCGCATTAGATTATGTATAAAGCTTACTTTGGGTACATCCTTAGGTCCATAATTTAAATTCTTTTGACCAATCCTAGTAAAAATCTCTAACCTGGATATCTGAATTTTCTGGATTGAAGGATCAATCCAGATTTCGGATTTAGGATCGAAACACTATGCTCATCAAGTTTACACACATAATTTTGCCAGTTCTCTCGCAAAAGTACAAGAGTTAATTTACACAATATAGTATTTTTTTTTTAAACACATGAAAAAAAAAAAATCCCTACTAAAAATTATCTAAGCATGGATTGAAGCCGACAGACATACCACAATTATGCAAATAATAAATTTTGATAAATTTCCTACGAAATTCAGAATTGGAAAATTTTTCACTAGTTATGATTACACAGAATCATGTTTTTTGATTGGTCAACAGAGCCTTTTTGATGAAAAATAATCCAAATAATCCAAATAATTCCAAATATTCGAGGATTTTATCCAAATTTTATCCAAACATTGGCCAACGTCCAAATAAATTTTTGCAATTTCGCAAAAAAAAAAAAAAAAACTAATACAATACTTTTTTCGGAGGTGTTAGAATTACTTTTTTTGATGCATTTAAAGTTACTTGGATTTATTTCCACGTGATCTGTCCTCTGATTGGTTAATTTGTTTAATGTAATAATAAAAAGATAAAAAGTGATACTTTTTCGAAGCCCCTAGTTTTTTTGTTTTTTTTTTAATATAGTGGTATGAAACTTTGTGCTTACGTTCAACAAGACTTCAGCTTCAATGATCCTACCCTGATAGGCGTAATTTTTATTAGTAACGATTCACGCGCAAGAATACAGGGCCAGGTGTGATATATCCTTGAATTGTTTTTCAGAACCACATAATGCTTTATAGTATTAACTTTCAATGCACACATTTTCTATAACCTGAGTCTATAATTATTTATTATCAGTTAGATTATATTTCATAGTTATTTTGTGATGAATACAATACTTAGCTTTCCTAATATAAATAAAATGAAATTAAATAGTAAATATTCACGAACTTGAATAGATTAAGTAATCTTCTTTATATATATATATAAATTAACGAAGATAAATAGTAAATATCATGAGCCTTGAACAGCTAATTACTATAAATAAATATTTAAATTAATATCTGCATCTTAATTAATGCAAATAAAAAAACTTAAATAAAATATGTATTCATGAACATGAATAACTTATTTTAAATAATAATATTATTAAATTTTCTTTATACATGTCTAAATTAATGTGAATAAATGAAAATTAAATAGTAAATTTTCGTGAACCTTGAATAGCCTATTTGATTAATAAAATTTTTTTATAAAATAAAATTAAATATAACAACCCTAGCTGAAGCACGTCTGGAATGGGTGACGGGTTGATCGACAAAATTAAGAAAAACTTTTGCCTATGAAACCGCTCTTGGTGCTTTAAGAAAAAAAAAATTCTACATACTCATAATTTTGTATAGATTTCGTCTAAATCCCCTTTCTAACTCCTTCCAATCTGACCCTAACATTAAAATCTGTTTAATATAGGCCGATGTTGATCAATTAGCATAACCTATCACACATTCCAGTCTTGCAATTATGTGACTCATTTACAACCAATCAGAAAACAAGATCAGATGTGACATAAAAATTTAAAAAACAATTGCTTTCTTTTTTAAAAGTATCGTTTATCTCAAAATTTCGCTTAAGAAACTGATATCTAATTTGTACGAGCCAACAAGAGCTTGGGGAAATTAGTAAATCCGACTTTATTAGTTGGTGGATCAACATAAACTACGAACTACGTACGTACGTACAAGAATTGCTAAGAACATGGAGATTATCAAATAGTCCTGGGCGGCAAAAATTCTGACCAAAAATTTTTTTAAAAAATGGAAAATCTGGAAACTATCATCTAAACCTCTAATGGAATAATAATTTTTCATTGGATAATATATTCACTTTGATTTTTCTTTATTGCAATTGGAGAAAAAATTGTTCTTGTTCTTTATTTTGATCTTGAACTTGCAAGGGCAAGAAGAATAACAATTACATATTGGGATTGATATACAAGACGGTTTCAAATTCGTGAAATATTCGATTGACTTTTTTTTAACTCTAATAGTTTGTAAATCAAACAACAGAAGCAAATTTGTCAAATAAACGTTTAAGATTTTAAGAATGCTGTTCTATAGTATTAACAAATTACTGGCTAGTTTAACAATGTTTTGAATTACAACAGCACCTATAAGCACGACTATCTTTATCAGGTTATTTTTCTCCACCAGTCCTTCTGATTAAATCGGGAATTATGTTCGGATGAGAAGACTCCGGATCATCCTTTGTAATGTGTACTAAGTAAGCATACGCTTTTAAGACCGGTGGCAAGGTCGAATTCTCGGTAAAGCAGGTGAAATTCATAGTTCAATTGGATTATCTTTCGGACGACACAATAACCAGTGGTTATCATAGGTAGAAAGAACACCATATTGCAATCCTAGTTCGGCCATGTAGGAGTAGACTTGAATGACTATATCCTTCGTTTTGTTGTTAGAAAGATAATCCAATTGCCCGTTTTAATGTCAAGACTAGGGATAATTGAGTAAATGAAAGAATTCCAGACGTCAAAAATTTTACGGGTAATGTTGCGTTCTGTGATATGGTCGAGGTATTCGTGTCTGTTTCTGAGTTTGCTTCTGACTCTGCAAATTTTCATTTACAGATGGAATAATTAAGTAAATGAAATTTTTTTAAAAAAAAAATTCAGATATCAAAAATTACCTATATCTTATGGTACATTGTTATGTTCCTTCTTTTGGACGGTGTAGTTGAGGTATTCGAGTCAGTATCTAACTCTTCTAATTTCCTTGATACAACTCCGTCCGTATTCAGATCCATATTCATTTCCTCTAGATGTCCATTTGTTACGTCGCCTAGTACTTTTTGAGATTTTATATCACCCATCATCATAATTAGTTTTTTAGTATCGTTCTTTATAGAGAGAATTATATAGTGAGAAAATGTATCCCAAATAGTAAAACATAAAGATCAAATTTCTAGATGTGGTCGTCCCAAAATTCTGTTCAACTAACCTTCCGTAGTTCAGTTGGATTATCTTTCAGACGATACAAGAACCAGTGGTTGTTGTAGGTAGAAAGCACACCATATTGCAATCCTAGTTCGGCCATGTAGGAGTAGACTTGATCGACTGCATCCTTGGTATCCGAGTCAGTATCTGACTCTTCTAATTTCCTCTTTTCGGGTGATACAACTCCATCCGTATTCAGATCCATATTCATTTCCTCTAGATGTCCATTTGTTATGTCGCGTACTTTTCGAGATTTTATTTCACCATCTTCATACTTACTCTTTTAGTATCATTTTTTATAGAGAGGATAAATATAGTGAGAATGTATCCCAGATAGTAAAACATAAAGATCCAAAATTCTGTTCAGATATCAATTCCATATGAATCAACTAACCTTTTTCTTTTGTAAAAGTCCCAACTTCTATCGATATGTTAGTATAGTGTAAAATACATCATAGATTTTGCACTTGTCTGTAGAAATGCCACTAAGTAATGCCACTAAGTATAGCACAGGCAATGTAAATTTCTAACGCCCAAAACTCGTGAGGGAAAAGATCAAAAAAATTTTTTTGTGTAGTTGGTGAAAATTTAGAACTTTTGGTTGTAACAAAAAAGCTAGGAAAACAAAAACAGCTTACTTTATATTATGATCATTTTTTGTTTAAAATCCTAAAATGGTAACGATACTCAAGGCAATACGGCATCACGGGGTTGTACTACCTTAGATAATGTGGCCGTTACGCCGTATATAGTAATAGGGTAGTATGCCATCATCACTTTTGGGTAACCCCAAAATTTTGGGGCCCAAATGTAGATCAACTTTTATGATTGGCCAATTTTATACAATTTTTGAAGGTACAGTACGTAGTATATTATAACTTTAAACTTTTTGTTAATATCCATATCAAGAAATTAATAATGAAAAAATCAAAAATATTTGTTTAAAATTAAACATCGTAAGCTTTACTTATTTATTTTGTTTTCTTTTTTATAAGAATTAATATAATTAATATAATGTAAACGCAATATATTTGTAGTATAATAAAATTTAGAACAAAATTCCACTAACGGAAAAAGAGAATATTTTCATTGAATACCATTTGAAAAATTTGAAAATGTTGAAGAAATAGCAATATTTAATATGAAAATAGAAAATATATAGAATGAAATAGAAAATAGAAAATTATTTATGCTAAACCCGTCGTTTAACGACGGGTCCAGTATCTATTTAGTTATAATTACATGTATAAAAATATAAAGAACTTTTTTTTAGCGTTAGGTTACAATTACATTAAAATATAAATGTACGTAGAACATTTTAAATTCGAAATACGTATCATAGCAATACATGGCAAAATTTACAGTGTAGGCAAAGCAATTTAATTGATCACAATTATTTTCGTGTAACAATTATGATTAACGATAAATGTAAAAAAATTTAATTGCCAATAGCTTAATAAACTGATTATTAAAAATCAGTTAACATGAAATATTTAAATTAATTTTCTGCTTGGTTATTGTTATGAATATGGACTTAAAGTAATCGAAGTTAAATAGTGCTAAGTTCAGTTAAAGTTAATATATTTATGGTAATTCGATACAAGAAATATAATAGGAATCTTGGCGATTGTTATTTTGGAATCTGAATTAAATTTGAAATTATTGTATCGAAACAGAATTAAAATTTCTATTTATTACTGTTTTAAAATCAGTATAGTAGATAAAAATAAATTTAAATATTAGGTTTACAAGTAAGTAAAAAATTCATTAGTCTAATTATTTAAAGTAAGATATTCAGACTTATAAAATATTTAATTTTATCCGACAGGTCGCATGTGCGCAATGGACGTTTTTTGTTATATTATTCGATCACTTTCTAATCATGTGATAACTCAATTTTCTGATTTTATTTCTTTTTGCGTAACTCATAAAATTCATATTAGTGAAAGTTAAGGAAAAAAGATTTAGCAAAGGAAAAAAGTAAAAAAGGCAAATGAAAAAATTGATTAGCGAAAGTGGAAAGTAAGCGAACGTAAAAAAGAGTAAAAGTGAGTCTAATGATTAGAAAGACCGAATAATATATACGAAAAACGACAGTGCTTACGTCGGATCTAGGGCTCATCATTTTCTGCGGCAACTAACCCCTAAATCCGTATGCACTACCTGATTAATTATGCGAAATTATGCAATAAATTTTTTAAAAATATGCAGCAAATTATGCAAATTTGGTAAAAATATGCATCTTTATGCAATAAATTCTGGCTAAAATCCATTATGAATTTTTTTATGTTATACATAAACTAGTCAGTTTTTTTATTGTTTTGATTGGTTTTTTATGTTACACCTGATCTAGCCAATCAGAATTCAGAATTTGTTAACACACGAACAACAAGCTCTTTCCTATATTTTATGCGCAGATTATGCTCTATTAAATATGCAACATTAGTCCAAATATGCAAAATATGCAATTGCATCTGCAATGCAATAAATGTCAGGTTTATGCGCAGATTTTGCAATTGCAAATTTGCACTAGCCCTAGTCGGATCTTACGGATAAAAATGTTATCAGTTAAGTTGTAATGAAAACTGATTATTCGTAGGGAACAATATAAATCACGTGGCAAAGCCACGTGATTTATATAGTAACCTAGCGATAAATCAGTTATCATCCACAACCTAACCAATAACAAGTACTTATTTGTTCGTGTTAATTTAACTGGTAAGCGTTTAAAAGGTCCAGAATTCTAGCTATAAAATAACATTTATAATAATTCAGACATAATGGAAAAAACTTTCGTTAACCACTAGATGACCAATTATAATTAGGTTATGTAATTAATTACGTGCTATATTAATGACGGTACATACGTGTAATATACGTTGTCAATATTATACTTGTTTTGTAGAATACACTACTACTTTTGCAAACCGTAATACTGTAATATTAAATTATACTTATTTAGCATATGACACATGGCATTTATGTGATACATGCCACTTATACTACATCTGGCACTTACACAGCTTATACAACTTACGGCACTTATACGACTTACGGTATTTATACGACTTACCGAACTTATACTACTTATGGCACATTTATTTATACGACAAATGTGTCGTATTGCCGTTATATTAAATGTCGTCTGCATCTTTAGTGAAAACATAGAAATTACGAAAACAAACGTGGATAAAAAAAAAGAGAGAATTGCTAACGCAATCCTCATATGATCTAGACCCTTTTCTAACCCTAGCCACGCGATTGGGGTACGCAAACAGAGGTCACGTGATCTTTTAAAAATTTTATATCTTTGCACATTTCAGCGTTATTTTTATTCAAATGGTGATAAGATCTTTAAAATCAGCCTGGTGGATTCGTGAGATATGAACCAAAAATTTATAATTTTTTAAAATTTATTCGAAAATTTTCTAAGAAACCTTAAAGAAATTTGAAAACTTTTTACTTATATCTCATGATCCCACCTATAGTTGATGGTAGAATTACTGAATTACGGCAATTATGGCATTTTACCAGTGGTAGAATTATTTACGGCATAGCATCTAATTGGCGTAAAAATTATATGCCGTAATGCCGTAATGACGTAATGCCGTAATGCCGTAATGTTGTAATGCCGCAATGCCGCAATTCCGTAATGCCGTAATGCTGCAATAACACAATATTGCAATAATGCGATACCGTAACTACGGCATAATATTATAATGTTATAATTAAGTAATTACGTGAACCCAGTCACTCCAAACCGGAAACTGATGAATATGTTGTTATTTGCCATACAAGCATTTCATTTAGATTAATTAATCAGTAAGCATAAAAGTTATTTAAAGTGTATTCTGCAGCAGAATACAATAGTTATATCAAATTTTAAAACACGTAAGTATGTATGCAGGCATGTATCATATATAAGTCATAAATGCTGTTAACAATGATGTCATTTCCGATCAATTAGCTCGCTAAAGACGTTTTCAAACAATGACATATAGGCTAATTGGCCAAAAAAAAATAAAGTCATTACATATACTAAATCAATGAAGTCGACAGAATCAAATTCGAAAAAATATTTATTAGTATATTATTTAAAGGAAACCATAATGCAGTACAGCATTTTAACAAACGGTATTATAGCAGATATTATTTCTGCATTACGGCATTACGGCATTACGGCTCACAGCAATTACGGTAAAAAATAATACCACCAGGGCGATTTTAATGATTTACAAGAAATAAGTTTTATAATAAAAAAATTAGTTTCGATATTTTAAGTGCGGCGGTCATGCGACTTTTAAAATCGTATCTCAAAAAAGTAATAAAATTTTAAGGGTACATTTAGATGTATCATAAAAGTAAGTGCAGAAGTGTCAAAAACGTAAGTTTTGCATAAACGAATTTTGTGACATGCTGAATGGAATCGAATATACAATGATTGTATTATCTTTTCAGGAGTATTACTCGTTATTATAAAATTTCCAACCGAATAAAATCTCTAATATATCGCATTATGTTTTATTTTTTTTTAGAGAATTTATATTTTCACACCCATTTTTACTATCCCACCCCATCAGTCTTTGATCTCTCCTAACCCTAGTCGAGTGACTAGGCTACACAATAGTGGTCACATGATAAACATGAGAAAATCTACTATTTTTTCTGAATTTGTGATTTCGATTAAGTAAAGTAATTTTGGCTTAGTCTCATTTTCACACCAAGTTCATAGAATTTGATACTTTCAATATATTTCAAGAATAAAAGACTAAATATATAAATGATCTTCTTTAGTATAGGTGGGCATATAGAATTATTATAAAGAATTATAATACAGTCTAACCCCGCTATAGTCACACTGTCTGGCAGAAACTTGACGTGACTATAGCGAGAGAAACATAATAATAGTCACATCATGTGATTATAACGAGAATTAATTTTATATTACTGCAAATGATTGGTATATAAATCTCAAGAAAATGTGACTATTTCGGATGTGACTATTGCGGGGTTAGACTGTATATAAAACCATTGATTTTAAGTAATTTAAACTCTAACCCTTACATTAACCCTAATTATTTATAAATTTGCTTATTTTAAATCTAAATAGCTAATTTTATATATTATCATTTTATAATAATTCTATATGCCCACCTAGATCAACAAATCATAATCATACCAGCAAGATTGACTAAACAAAAAAATCAATCGTTTATTTTATTGTTAGTAAAAAAAAAAATTTAATAATAAAATTTAACAAAGTTTAAATTTTTATTTTGTAGTTAGTAAAAAAAATGTGATAATAAAAGTTAATAAGTTTTACAATTTAATTTTTATTGTCAATAAAAAAAAAAAATTTAATAATAAATTTATATAATTAGTTTTCATATCATATCTTGCCTGTGTTAAAGGTATTTTTATTTGGTCAACCAACAAAATTGTTCATTCAATAATCATGTGATGAAGACACGCATTAACAGTTGGTTTAGCATGACAATGTCACGCGCAGCTAATTACATGCATATATCTGGTACAACAGAAGCAATATAATCTTAAATACATTGATGTGGTATCAATTATCAAATGATATCAAGATGTTCAGATAAAAGTTTTGTTGTGTACTCTTTTTTTCCTTCAATATTAGATAAAATTGTATTTTCTTCAGAGGTGAGCAAAAGTCTAAAAATTATCTCGTTAAAAAACAAAAGATTTATAAATAAACTTTCATTATACTGTACTTCTTTTTATATTTAATGTAAGTACATCATACAGTGCATCCTTTTCTATGAAGTACAAGCAAATGTATTTACAAAATCCAATAGAATCCTGCAAAAAGGATCCGATCTGACCATAATATCAGAATTGCTATATTCGCAAAATTTCTACATGAAATGATAACTTTGAAAAGATCAGGCTTTTCAAAGTGAACAAATATTTCAAATAATATATCAAGCAATAAAATAGAAAAGATATGAGGTATAGAACAAGAGATATGAACTGAAAAAAAAACAAGTTTTACAGAAAACAAAAGAAAATGAATATATATAGTTAGTGATGAATTAAAAATTCAAACATCATATCATGTGATCTATAGAAAAAAATATTATTCTTCATAAATTAAATACAATTTTCGTTAACCCATTGAAAAATTTTTTCTATAAATGCAACAATTAAAAATCACTAATCACAAGAATTTATTTGTGCTGATTGTTGAACAGACCTGAGTAGTGATGCGGATCATAATTTATAGTTATTAATTTATAGTTACTGTACAAATATAATTATAGATTTTTTTTCTTCTCATAAGTAAGAACAACAATTCTGTATTGAAAACTCAGTTAGCCAATTGCGATTTGTAAAGCATGATTGTTAATTGCTCAATAACATTATTCTCTTCATGTCTTGTAGTTTAACTTTTTCTACAAGTACAAATGAATTTTTGCGATCCTAATATATTTATATATAGTGACAATGTTCAAAGAATCACTATTGTCATAACACAATTATTTTGGTAAATTTTTCAAAATTTGGTCCTTATATTTAATTATTTTCACTTTGGGCCCTTATATAGAATTTACCCTTAAAAATAATTCGATAGAATTATTTATATGTATTATCTATTTAATGTTTTGTTCATGCCACTAGATCTGAGGAACAATGTAAACAATTCAAAAATTTTATTGATCGCATCTCTACTAATTAGTATTATGTTTTATTTTATTTAAAAAGCTACCAAAAAAAATGTTTTCGCCAAATTTTTACAATTCACACAGGAGGGCAAATAGGAGTGGACAAGAAACTCTTGATGCCGCATTAGATCATGTACAATTTCTGATTATAATATAAATTATATCATATAAATCATATAGAGTTCAGTATAAATAAAATTTTTTTCTTGACACTTTCTTTCAAACGTTCTAAATCCTGCAAATCCCTTTGTATGAACGTAAGATCTGATCGACCAACTTGTTTGTATAGTTTATTTTATACTAGAAAGCAAAAATGTATTTTGTCACAGTCTCTTTTTTCTGAATATGGTTTACTCATGTTTTCAGAGTTCTAATTACGGCATTCTTTATTTAAATTTTTAGTCGCTTTGCAACTAGAAGTTAGACAAGAACCCAAGTACATAAATTTAATAAAGGTAAAAACTTTTGTGCAGAACTCTGAATTCTTTAATTTTTTTGGCACTGAGATTGTGAATCACCCAAGTGTTTCATGTTAGATCTATAATGATTATTGCTACCGGGTAGTCTGGATTAATATTCATGAATTTTTATTGTATGAATAGATTCCGTAGAGTGGAAGATTTTTCTGTAATTTTTTTGCGATCTAGTTGAGTGACTAAGAAAATAGAATAATAGGTGATGGCAATAAGATTACATAAACTATTTAGTGGCGTTGCACTCAAGACCTTATTCGAAAGACTGGTGACAGTTTTTTTGCAACCTGGCAGTCACATATGCTATCATATAAAGTGGAGCTAAAATATTTACCAGGTCACAAAATTTATTACAGTATATAAATTTTAAATACTGAAATACTAGTAAGTAAGATGATAGTTAAATGATTACTGTACTACAGTACAATTACTTTAATTCATTATAAATAACTAAATATATTTTAAATATTTCAGATAATCTATACAAATTTGTAGAGTAGAATATATTCATACAAATTTTCACTGCAATATTATTTTACAAAATGGTGCTATGAATAAAGAAAGCAGTCTTATATCTCAAGCCTAGAATCTTATGAAATCTTATAAAGACAAAAGTATAATTTAGACATGTTAAAAAAATTTAGAGTAGCTATAATTCGAATACTCTGTTTTAATAAAAACATTAACTTTTCAAATATATATTATTCATTCAAAAAAATTTTTTTCTAATAAGTATCTTTTCTATAAATTACATATTACAAGAATCGAATTGCAAATAGAAGAATCTTCAAACACCTTTGTCAAGAACAGTTGTTTTATACAAAAAGCAAGCCATATTTGCAACCCAATTCCTCTCTCCCAGAAAGTTAACCTGTTCAAAATAATTACAAAATCTATTGTTCCCATTTTTATTAGTGTATTACGCAGACAGGAAACTATTAGCAAATGCTATACTGGGTGTCCCAAAAGTTTTTATATACAATCTCGTTTTTCTTTAAAATAATTAAAATAATTATTATAATCTCTATATATAAAGTCATATTAAAAAAAAGTGACCATGTATAGAAACTTTTGGAACACTGGTATAGCACAAACTTAATTGCATCGGTAATGCTTAGTGCAATATCTGTTGTTATTTTAAAAGCATATTTAGTATTCATTAAATAAAACTTATCTAGTAATTTTGGTTAATTCTATTTTAACCTTTTGATTTATTTTTTAGTAAAGCTATTTACTGATAAAATCACACAATTGTGAATAAATTTACATATAGCTTTATAATCTAATTTATAACAATATATTATCTCCAAACTGCTATAAAATATTTAAGCACAACCATTCAAGTTTTATTGAAGGCACATTGGTATGACCTGGCATTATTTTATATTGATAATATTATTATAATTTATATTATAGAATTATGCTTTTTTTGATTATACAACGTTCAATTGTGCTTTATTTAAGCTTGAATATAAAAAAACCCCAAGATAGCCAAAACAAAAATAAAAATAGTTCATCTAATCAGATGCAAATTAGATATATTACTTTACTTGTCATAAAATTATATTCTTCATTGTCTGTTTTTTCAGATAATCAATTTTTTTTAATCCAATTTATTGCAAAACTGTTAAAATCTATTACTAAAGGGAATCTAATAACGAATTCATTACCAGCGACAAGCAACAAAGTGACAAAGCCACAAACTCATGACATGTATAGAGCCACAGCATCAAATTCACACTAACGATGTACGTACCCAAGAGACGAACGAAAACCACCTAGAGAAAAGAAAAAATTGCTAGTTGAGTATGTTTGCAAGCCAAGAAAATAAATGCAATAACGAAATGATGGTACTTACCAAAAGCTGAAAAAAAAAACAAAAAAAAACAATATTACCATAATTATAGTACCCACCCAAACTAGCAGTATTACCTGGAAAAAAAGTATTAGTAACCACTTACATCTCAAAACAAGAACCAGGAATAAATGGAATTATACTTCACAGAATTCCTAACAAAGTCAACCAAAGCTAAAAAAAACAAAAAAGCAATATCACCAAGCAATACCACCATAATCATAGTACACTAGCTGTATTAACTGGAAAAAAATGTGTTAGTAACACGCTTACAGCTCAAAACAAGAACCAGGAATAAATAGAATTATACTTCCCAGAATTCCTAACAAAGCTCTTAGAAAACACCAATATGATAGCAAAAAAAACCTGTTACCAGACCAGAAAGGAAGGTGTTAGTAATCTAAAAAGAAAGAAATAGTAAGTTAAACCCATGCACAAACTGAAAAGAATCTCCAAAAATGACAAAATCTTGTTACCTGAAACGGCAACAGCATAATTATATCAGTAATGCAATAATGGCAGTACTAGTAATGACAACACCAGTAACGACGAAACAAAAATGATAACACCAGAAATGATAAAATCAAAATCCTGTTATCTAAAAAAAAAGCAGTTAAATGCGTAACAATAAATAGCGAAAAAAAATCAAAAATGCAAAAAAAAACTAATGATCATTATCAATAATCATCAGTTTATATCCCCGTGATCAGGGGTGCACCATAGTACATGGTGCACCAAAATATAATTCTCTTTTTATATATATAAAAGGTAGCTAAATTTTATATTTAATTATAAAAATATTATAACTTCGACTTGCTATAACTTTTTTATAAATAGATTTAAAAAGAATTTAAGACCATGAAAGTGTTTAGCTTGTTTGGATTTAACATTTTAAGATAGTATTTTTTGGTTACTATTTTTTTGAAAAAGGATTAGCAATTTGAATGCTATCAATTTTATTGGTTGGGACTAGATTGTCTATATTATAATAAAAAATTCTAGTAATTAGTATAATAAATTAAAAAAAATTAGTGATAATAAAATATAATAAAGTATTAAGTTTGCAAAAGAAATATTAACTAAGATCCTATAAAACAACAAAAATAAGGTTTGATCTTTTCAAAACAATATGAAATTATTAATTATTGCTCTATGAGTTTATTCATAATGTAAAGTACTACAAGATGGGACTACAGTTTAATTCTATTTTCTAAATACAAAAAGTTTATTAAACTTTAAGAATACTCTATTTATAGTAATTTTCAAATTACTATGATTAGCAAATTTTATGCATTATACTAAAATTAGAAATCTAGAAAAATACAATATATAATTGGCTAAAATTGTTTCTAACCAATTACAGATTGGCATTTTTATAAATTTCTGATTTCTGGTATAATGTATAAAAATCACTAATCACAGTAATTTGAAAAGCAAATACCTACTATATGTGTGCAGATAAAAAACAGTTTTGAAAATGTTTTACATGAAGCTTCTCAAAATTACTTCTCAATTGTTTCTAGCATATATGTATCACCAATTGGCAATTTGCAACAACTATTTCATATTGATTGTAAAAAATCTTTATACCCATATCTACTACTTATTTCTAGATATTCGACTTTAATTAATTGCACAAAAAATATACTATTTGCTATTTGTTTAAACAAAATATTATATCTACTGTATTCTATCATAAATAAGCACCCTTTTTTTTAATATTTTAAACTTAAATATTTTAATAATTAACTAATTAAATTCAATAAAACGTTTTTTATTTAAATTTTATAAATTTTATAAAATTAAAATAAAAAATTTTTTATTAAATTTAATTAGTAATTGTTAAAATATTTAAGATTAAAATTTTAAAAAAAGGGATGCTTATTCATAATAGAATATGGTTTATCTTTTGTAGTATAATTTAACTAATAATAAAATTATTTGTGAAAATTACTGAGCATAAACAATTGTTAACAAAATCATTATAAATAAAGACCAAGTACTATTTACTTACATGTGATAATGCAAAAATTTTTCAAGACCAAAAGTATATATTTTAGAAAAATGAATCATATAACCTTTATAATCTGACTCTGATATAGATAATTGTTAAATTACTAAATAACTAAAAAAATGTCCTTCTGACTTTATGCAAAAAAAAAATATATATATATATATATTAGATATCAAATCAGGGTCAGCTATAAAGAATGACACAATATTAATAAGATTTTGATAAAAAATTTTTCAAAATGATCTTGAAGAGAAAACACACTATATTAGGTTTTGAGCTCTTCTAATATAAGTTTTCTATTATTTTCATTAATAATTTCATTAAAATTATTTAAAGCTAAATCTTCTCTATGTTTTTCCCTAAGGATTCAAGTAATTTCTATTAAAATAATTTTAGAACTTCAAAATAAAAAACAAGAATTTATGTAAGAGGGAAAATATAAAATTGCAAAAGTTTAAATATAATTTGTGAGCAACTAAAAATAGTTGCTCACTTTGTGAATCTTTGAATTTTTGCATATTTATCAATACTACACCATTTCAGTTTTGCAATTTTAAAGCCACAATAAACAATTCCTTATACTTAAATTTTAAAAAAATTAATTATATTAACAATTAACAATTATCTATGATTATATAAGAGGATACCTATTTTGATCTGCGGGTCGATAGCATAGCGGTTATGCTCCCAGGTCCCTAATCGAAGGTTGCCAGTTTAATACCGCTTGGCGGCAAATTGAATTTGATAGTCAGAACCTGATTAGGAATAACCGAAGTCATACAAAATGTAAGGTCAGTCCAATGAGGCACGAACTTGATGGCGGTGTTTCTGTGTAATGTATACGTACCCACAGGAAACAGGACTGAGATGGCTCAGCCGGTCCTGCAGGAAGTTAAATAATGCGGTGCAGGACCCACATTTGGGCGGCGAAAGGCAAGCCGGATGAAGCCTTCATTACAGTAACATTTCTGAGTGGCCAAAGCTCCGACGACGGAGATCTTCTGGGCGGCGTAAGGTAAGTCGGTTGGTTTATCGGAGTTGGGTTAAAGTGAAGGATGCTCACAAGGAGGGTTACAGAGAAAAGTGCTGGGTCTTAAGATTAAAAAAAATATATATATATATATAAGAGGATACCTATTGTTTTTTATAATAATATTTCCAGTACTGAGCTTCTATTGATTACAGGTATCTTCATTAAAAGGTCACTTATACATTGGATTAAATTTTTGTCAAAAAAAATTTATTTTGTGTTTTTAACCTCAATTGATCCTGAAGTAAATTCTGAATTTACTGATAGATTATCATTTAGTTTTGTCCATAAATATTGTTAAATTATTTGATCTTAGAAAAGATTTACTAGTCTTATAATCTCAACCATTTAGTCTCAACCATTTAGTTGGTGTAGTTTCCATCACTACTCTATTTACAAACTAAGTTGATATCCTTTTCTTCATAATTAGAGAAGCCAGTTTCATTATTATAATCAGGTGCACTATAATTACAGAGACCTCTCCATTATGAAGATGCCATAAAAAACAATGCATCATGATCAGAAAATCCCTTTTGCGTGACTACCTATTTTTTAAAGCTCTACCTTTTTATAATCATTAGGAACAGTAACAGATCCTAACACAATGGCATTGGCATCACTAATAATAATTGCTTTATGAACTTTGGTCATTGATTCTGCACATCAACAAAAGTAGAAACAGCAGCCTTACTCTTGTATATTGTAAAATTGTAGAAATTAAGAATACTAGTTGGGAGGATTTATAACTAATTTATAACAGAACAATCCTTAATATTACCCTAATTTGGTGAAGAACAATGCTCATCTTCATGGAGGTAATGAGTTGCTTGTGAAGAGAAAATTAGATATTATAATTAGTACAATCTTAACAGTCTTTAAGGTGTCTTCATTGCGAGGCTAAGCAACCCAGTTAAGGCACCGACAAGCAATCATAATGTATGACAAACAGTAATACACTTATACATATGTACTGACAAGCAGTCTTAGCGTGTGACAAGCAGTAACACGTTTAGGTCAATATGCGTCTCTCAATCCTCAAATACATGCCTCCCAACCTGAATCCAAAAGTTCTTTTGCTTTTGAGCATCACAATTTTCCATTTTGACATGATGTTCAAGATCTTTCTTAATACAGTCGAAAACACAGAAAACATTGTTGCCATAATAGTGTACTGCAATCGCGTCAAAGGCCCAGCATTTCTATGGTTTTTTAAAGAAGGCTATGATTATAAATCAGAAATATGTTTATACATCAGATACAGTTGAACCTCCCAAAACTGATCCTGTCAAAACTGATAGCCTGTCAAATCTGATAAAAAAAATTAATCTACCAAGTCCGTTTCTGCTATATGAATCTAATACTGTAGTTTATATAATGATTCCAAAAATCGATAACCTCTCAATACTGATACAAAACTTGTCCACCATGCATACTGGATTGGGAGGTTTAATTGCATATTGTCACGATCTCATGTATACAGTATAATTAATTAAGGATTAAGTTATATGCGACGCATGTGATAATGTCACCTGTAGATCACCTCTGTATCGATCAAGTTTAGTTTTTGTTAGTTTAGGGTTAGGGTGAGCACCTAGGTTTAGGGTCAGGGTTGGGGTATATAGTGAAATTGCACAAGGAAAACTTTTTGTTAAAGGTCGAAAGGTGGTTTCCTATGCAGATTTTGAGTAATAAGCGATTTTTGTTGTTTTTGATAAAACAAACGTTTGTTTTGAATTTTTTGATCGTGTTACGTTACACGAGATTCTGAAATCTGATTGGTTCTGTGATACATAAGCCGCTGTCACTTATGTGGCAAATAACTTTACTCTTAATTAATATATAGTTATTTTTAGACACACATTTAATGTCACAGATTATGGTGAAAATTATGGTTGCGATTCAAACTTTTTTTAGTTACGGTATTACTACCTAGTTAGGGTTCAAAACCCACACTTAAATAATATTACATTTCAATAAATAGTATCAAGTTCAAAAACCATTAATCATTAAATAAATAATCTTAAAACGTTACAAATTTGACTTTTAAAATCAGGTATATCCAATTCAAATATTGGTATCCTAAAGATCAGAGTTCAATTCAACACCATGGATAAACCGATAATCAGATATATAATTAAATATAGATATAGTTAAGCCAATAACACGTGAAAATCTTAATTAAGTGTTGCCAGTAAATTCATATTCATCGTTAAAATTTATATTAGAAGAACCTGACTATAACATATGCGCAGATTTTAAATTGGGCCTTTTTACTTGTTCTTATAAATAATAAACTTAGTTATTAATTTAACAGTAACAGCTCTTAAATCTTAATAACATGAATGGTCAAACAATCAGTACTCCTACAAAGCATCCCAAAAATAAAAAAAGCCACTTAGCGGTATGAAAGTTGCATCTAACTGATTACCCTCACCCTTTAACTGATTACAGTAATAAGTAGAAAAAATGCTAGCAATAGTCTCGTGATTGAGTAATTAATAATTAAGTGGTAAATCGCAGATCAAGGATATAAATTTTATATGATCATACGGCAGAGATCAATCATAACTGACACCCAATACTTCATTTTGACCTTATAAATAATTCATATTACAATTAAAAAAAATAATATTTGAACTTCAAATCTAATAGAGCATAACAAATAAAGTCACTAGTTTAAATAAAACTCTTTTTTACCACGTAAGTTATCAACTTTACTCTGTAGAAAAAGCACATTCCAGTCAAAATATTTCAGGTCTAGTAATAATTTCGATCCTATTTTTTTAAAAAATGTAGAATTTTCTTTTTATTTTTAGTTTTATTCAGATACGTGAGCTCGTAGAAACTATTTGGCGTTATAAAAAATCAAGATAAAGTTATTATTTTGTTACATCAAACAAAATATAGATTTTATATATATAATGAATCTCACGTCGTTAATGTGGTAGGTAACATGTGCGACTAAATAACAAAACTAAGTTAGAAGTTTTCGATAAACGAATGAATTTGATTTCAATAAAGAGATAGATGTAGAGAAGTTCCCATTGATTTTATTAAGGAAAATAAAGGAAGTAAGCTTGTGTAGTGCTGAAGAGACCTTTATTTGAGTAAATCATAGGTTTACACGGTAGTTTTCGGAAGTATATTTTCGTACTAAGAAATTTTGGTTTAGAACACATGCTAGGATTAGCTAAGTAAAACTATTATTTTATTTTATTTTATTTTTTTAGTTAATTCCTTATTAACGACATTCTACCATTTTAATATGGGCAGTGTTCAATACCGTATATTTTAGAAGATTGTGTGGAGAGATTAAC